>OX371224.1:229384941-229387441 GCA_947310385.1 Nephrotoma appendiculata
TGCCGTTCGGCCCCGTGGAACTACCGTTAGGTATTACTTCGCGAGGCAGGCTCAGCTTTCGCTGCTCGGCTGGAATTAACTCCTCACTGAATTTCTGGTTCTTTCGAGGCGTCTCAACTCTCCCATTATCCGTGAGACGCTTCCGCTTACGGCGTTCCACCCATCTTCAGATGCCAGCATAAACTCCAGTATATTTTCCGGTGTTAGTTGGACCCCACGTGCACATATAATGCTTCTCTCCTCAATGAATCGTGGACACTCGAATACTACGTGCTCTACATTTTCTGGTACTCCGATGCATAAAGGGCAATCTGATGACTCTTCGTGTTTGAATCTGAACAGGTATGATTTAAAGCAACCATGACCCGTCAGAAACTGTGTAAGATGGTAATCCACCTCGCCGTGTCGCCTGTTTAGCCACGTCTCGATGTAAGGGATCAGGCGATAGGTCCATCTACCATTCGTCGACTCACTCCATCTTCTCTGCCATACAGTTATAGTCTCCGCCCGTGCTAATCGGTGGTTCTCTGCTTTTGTTCCTTGACCACGACGCAGGTACGTGAATTGGCGCTCCTTGGCCAGAAGATCTATTGGGGGCATTCCCGCAAGAACACACGCAGCGTCTTCTGACACCGTCCGAAATGCGCATAATACTCTCAGAGCACTTAGCCTCTGGACTGAGGCTACTCTTTGCCTATAGGTATCCTTCTCCAACGAGTTGACCCAAATTGCTGCCCCATACATCATTATCGATGTAACGACATTGGCGAGGAGAACTCTGCTGCTCATTCGCGCCCCTCTTGTATTAGGCATTATTCGTGCTAGTGCCGCATTAACTCTCCTTGCTCGCTCGCTTGAGGTAATGAGATGTGTCTTATATGACAATCTGGCATCGATCATTACCCCTAGGTACCTGATGGATGGTTGGCTAACAATTTGTTGGGTTCCAATCTCTAAGGTGACGCTCTCCATTACTTTTCTGCTAGTAATAAGAACAGCTTCTGTTTTATGCTCTGCTAGTTGCAGCCCAGCCGACGTTAACCACTGGCGAATAAGTCTAACCGTCCTATTACAAATCTCCACAATTTCCTCTCTGTGTTTTGCGACAACTACAATCGCGATGTCGTCCGCGAATCCAATCACCCGTGCATCACTTGGTATGGGCAGTCGAAGAACACCATCGTACATCACATTCCATAGTGTAGGACCTAACACTGATCCTTGGGGAACTCCACCAGTCACCTCGTAAGTTTTCTTTCCCTCCTTAGTATCGTAAATTAAGAGCCTCTCGCTAAAGTAGCTGGAAACTAGTCTCAGCAGGTACTTCGGTATCTTCATCCGTGTAAGTGCGTTAAATATGCAGCTCCAGTTTGCCGTGTTGAATGCGTTTTTCACGTCCAATGTGACTATGGAACAGTATTTTTTACTACCACCTCGCCATCGAGAACCGGATATCGCCTGGTGCGCCGTATCTACAACTTCTTTAACCGCATCCACTGTTGAGCGCGCCTTTCGAAAGCCATACTGATGCTCTGCCAGGTTTCCTGCTCTAACTATAGCCTCTTGTAACCGGTCACATACAACTCTCTCTAGGATTTTGCCAGCCGTATCCAACAGACAGATTGGACGCCAGGAGGACGGCTCACCTGGTGGTTTGTCTCCTTTTGGCAACAATACCAGTCTCTGTTCCTTCCATTTACTAGGGAACACCCCCTCAACTAAGCATGTAGTATATATTTCCGTGAATAAGTTTGGGTATGCTTTAACCGCCGACTTCAATGCAATATTCGGAATGTTATCCGGGCCAGGAGCTTTATTGTTACCCACTCTGCCACATGCCTTCAGAACCTCCTCCTCAGTAACTGGTGGTACATCATCCTCCTCATTGCCTAGTACTTCTAATACACAATCGGGTTGCTGCGGGAACAGGTGACTTACTATGTCAGACAGCATTGCCAGACATGTGGAAACAGTGGCGTAATTGCTTCTGAATTTTTTCATCACCAGTCGGTAGGATCTACCCCAGGGATCGCGGTCGACCTCCTCGCACAGTTCGCGAAAGCACTTTCGTTTACTTAATTTAATGGCATGTTTGAGTTCTGATCGAGCTTTACAGTACTGTTGTCGAAGGGGAGAGTTTTCGACATATCTAGCACGCTGGTATCGCCTTCTTGCGTCCAGGCACCTTATACGCAATTCCGATATCCCATCGTTCCACCAGAAGACCGGTTTTCTACGATTATCCACCATTCTTCTTGGCATTGCTGCATCATAGGCTCTTGTGACATGTCTCATAAGCTGGAAGGCTTTGTTATTTGCGGTACCAGATAGGATAAGGTCCTCCATCATGAGACGGAAGATGTTCTCATCGAACGCTGCTGACTTCCATCCTATTCTCTTCCTGTGTCTAACTATAGTCCTTTGGGGTCCAATATCCGCCAGTTCATACACAATAGCTTGATGGTCACTATGCGTATATAGATCACTCACTCTCCATGCT
>OX371224.1:229392441-229625073 GCA_947310385.1 Nephrotoma appendiculata
CATTTTCTTTTGACAAAATACCAACCAACCAAGAGTCAACAAAGCAAGAATTACAAAATAAAAAAAGGAAAAAAAACAAAAATCCAATACTAAGTATGTATAAATTATTGAAAGGATATAACCACATTAAAGGAATAGTCGACGTTTAGCCTTTGAATTGTGAAAACAAATCGTTCGCTTTTTGTAAAATATTTTGACAGGACTATAGAAATGTTTGATTTTTACAAGTGTTCTTTTATAATAATTAATAATTTTTAAAATTCAATCCATAAATAAAATTCATTAATTATTGATTGTTTAAAGAACTAAATTATATTCGAGAAGTGAGTTGGAAAGTGTTTTAATCGTAAAAAATTTCAGTTAGTTTAGTAAAGCAAAGATAGCACAGTATAATAATAAATTAAAACTACTTAATAAAATGAACACAAATCAATTATTAGTATTAATTTAAAAAAAATAAACAAATGAATAAATAAAAAATTTAATTTTTATTTTTTGGTTTAATTGAAATGAAAATTTTCATGTATATAATTATAGAATTATTTATTCATTAAAAGTAAACCTATTAAACTACATATAACTAAATAAAATAATTTTAAATCGTACACAAAAACCAAAACTTTTTCAAAAACTTATAATTATCGCAGTGATAGCCTGGATGGACAAATGGTTTGGTGAAAAACGGTTGTGGTTGTTTGGTAACCATTTGCCACTTCTACCTCGTAGGTTTGTATAAATACTAATATTATTTGTTAGACGTTGTTGTTGTTTATTGTTTTGTACCTTTTTGATATTGAACTTTATGTTATTTAGTTTTTTATTGATTTATTCTATGAATTAGTAGTATTAATGTTTCATGCATATACATAACATGTACTTCGTCATTTTTTAATGATAAACTAATGTTACCTGTACACAAAGTGGAATTTATAATAATAATAATAAAATAGTGGAATATAAAAGAAATGAATGTCAATGTCCGTGAACAGGGGATGGTAAATATAATATTTATAGTAGTAGATAGATGGGTAAGGTGGCTGTTCCGATGTACGATTTAACTGTTTTGTTCGGACTTACACTTGTTTTTGTTATTAAACTGGTCATGTCAATTAATATTGATTCTATTTATAGTATTTCACAATGTATTTAGTGTTGGCCGAATAACGTCTACAAGTAAAACAATTTTAACACCTAACGTCCAAAAACTACAAGAACTTATTAATCAACATCAACTTCATTTTTATGCAAATTCAAAGTTTCTAGATGTTCCTATTCTAAATTACCAGTGGGTGAATAATTGAGGGTGGGTGAATAATTATTTCAAACAAAACTTGAAAATAGCAACAAACAGCAGAATTTCCGTAGGAATTAAAATGTTCCTATTTTAAGCTGTGTAATTTAGATATTTTTTAGTGAAGTTCCTTTATTGAGCTTTATTAAATACTGTATGGACTGAGTAATGTATATTCCTGCCTTCAACATCTGTGAAGGCCTTAATTGATTTTACGGCTGTTTGGTTGGATTACTATTCCACATTTATTGTTGTTGTAAAGTGGTTTTATCTCCGAAAAAGAAACTGAAAAATCACAAAACATTAAAAATGGGTGAAAATAATTGTAAAACTACTTTTAAGAACATTAGACTTCATGGAGAAACAAAAATTTCAATTATTATATGAAACTCGCTCATTTAAATAAATTGTCTAAGAGGTTTACTGCGTAATACTACTGTATATTTGCTAAACTAACTAATGCCAAATATACTAATGCAAAGTAAAATGATTTCGATGGATATCGATTTTTACCATACTCTATTATCATTTTATCATATCTTATATAGTATTCTGTCATAAAATATCTGGAATAAAAAACAAAAAGTTTGAGAGAATCAAACTTCGACATATATTTTATAAGAAATATTCATATTACCATTGTAGCAAATGCTCACGGTGCTTCAATATCAACTGGTTAATTAAATAAAATACTGTCCAAATACCAAAGATCTTTGGGTTGGAACCGAAATAAACATAAATCTGCTTATTGAAAGATAAATTTCCAGATTACTTTACCCAAGGTCATATATCATAAAGTTATATCTAGAAGTCTCGCTTCTCTGTTCCTATGATAATTCATTAGTGTATTGTCGTTCAAACAATCCGCTTACAATATATCAACTAGGTTAGGTTAGGTTAGGTTAGAGTGGCTGCTATCGCACACTTAGGCCAATAAAGGCCCATTGTGATACCACAGGATCCAATCTCCCCTTACTCCCGCTGAAACCAACCAGAGCTACTGATGTAGCGTAAAATATCTCGCACCCTACAGTCCGCGAGTTCAGAAAGGCTGTCCATGTTGTACACACCCAAGTACTTACGTCTTTTGTATGATAGTGCCGGACATGAGCATAGGAAGTGAACTAGCGTCTCTTCCTCCTCTTCGTCCATACAACTTCTACAAAAGTCATTCGTCTCTAGACCCAGCCTTCTCGCATGTTCCCCAAAAAGGCAGTGTCCTGTTAGTATCCCTACGACCAATCCTAAATCTCGTTTTCCCAGGGATACAAGTGCCTTGGAGCGCCGCAGGTCCAGTTTTGGCGAAACCTGTTTTGCTACCCTGCACGTGAGAGTGTTGGTCCACCTCTCATCTGTTAAGGCGATTGCCTTTTTACTGAGCGTCAATTTGAGCGCTGCTATAGGCCTCCCCAGACCTGCCCTTTCCGGTTGCATCTGGAGAGTCGTACCGTACCTAGCTAGTTCGTCTGCCCTGCAGTTTCCCGTGACGTCCGAGTGACCAGGGACCCAGATCATCTGGATACTGAAATACTCGCTCATCTCATTAAGAGATGAGCGGCAATCCAGCGCCACCCGTGACTTCAGAGAAACCGCCTCTAGTGACCTGAGTGCCGCTTGACTGTCCACATAAATCGCGATATCCCTAACAGATACCACGTTATGCTTCAACCATGTCACGACTTCCCCTATCGCCACCACTTCAGCCTGGTACACGCTGCAGTAGTCAGGGAGACGAACAGAAATATTAACATTGAGCTTCTCACAGAAGACTCCAGCTCCTACTTTGCCGTCTAGCTTAGAGCCGTCCGTGAAAAATGTCAGTGCCTCGTTTTCCCGTATTGATCCATTCCTCCAGGATTCCCTAGAAGGACAGATGATCCGGAAACCTATATCAAAGCACAACGTTGGTTTAATATAATCTAGATTCACCAGTTCTTCCCTTAGTGATCTAACTATCGTCGAGTGTCCCACCTGAAGAGACTTCCACTGAGAGACAGCCGAGAGCCTTGTAGCCACATTGGCTGCCATCTGCTTACCAAATATATCAACTAAAAACCAATACATTATTTTTATCATTAATTTTTCCATAACAATTTTTTTAAATTTCGTGCGGTTCAAAGCCATCAACAATTCAAATCCTAGAAATTTTTTAAAATAAATAATAAACATAAAATTAAATTAAACAGTGCTTGGTTTAAAACCTGAATCGATTTGAATTGCCCGCAACACTGAAATGAAATCTATCACATAATTTGTTACCTAGAAGAATAGAATTTATAACAATTGTACCTTTTGATGTAGCTATAATAGTCGGCAGTAGATGGAATATGTAAAACTTCCTAAATGGTTAAAATAAATAATGTATTTAAGATGAATATAAATCTTTGTTTAATAAAAACTACCTTGTCCAGTTATAATTAAGTAAAATTGGGAAAATTTATATATTCGATAGTGTTATATTTTATTGCGAATTTAGTAATTGTTTTAACTTTAAAGAGTATATACCGAGCTTAGAAAGATATGTTTATGTCTCTAATGGCCGGTTGCACAGAAAAATTACTGACGACCGGTTAGTTGTGTGCCAGATAAATTTTTTATATGAAATCTGGTTTTGCAGTCAGAAAAAAATTCAACGCAAACTTGGTTAAATATATTGTATTCCATGGAAATATTTAACGATTAGTTAAAAAGTTATTCAATAAAAATTGGCCATTCAAATATTTATACGCAAGCTAAATATTTCCACGGAATAAAATATATTTAACCAAGTTTGCGTTGGTTTTTTTATGACTGCAAAACCAGATTTCATATAAAAACTTTATCTGGCGCACAACTAACCGTCCGTTAGTAATTTTTCTGTGCAACCGGCCATTAATGTTATAAAAAAATTAGATATATTATTCGTTTTTATAAAATATATAAAATATTCTTGTCCCGAAACGAGATATATTTTATATATAAAATCTATGAAAATATATCTCTGTAGGCAATAATTTCTCTCAGTGAGATGCTTCACTCGGAGATTGTAATTCGGAGCCTCACTGAGAGAGGTATATTTCTTTAAAAGAGCTCCGTAATCGTTGTTGCCGCTGAAATGTTTTGGAGATGGCGTATCAACTTGGGCTATGAATGCGTTCACAATGAGGGTAGTAAATGAATCAGAGGGCCTTCTGTTCTTTAAATCGAACACGAGACCATATTTGGATAGAAAGTCAGCACCTATAATAAGCCTGTTTACTGCCATGATGACGAAAGGATGTGTGAACGAACGCCGAGGCCGAGATTAACCTTCAAAAGTTTTATGCCGTAAGTGGAAATTGGGGATCGGTTTGCTGCGGTAAGAACGGAAACGGTGTCTTTAGCATATCGGAAACTTGTTTACGGTTTATATACCGTTTACACCACCCGGCAAACGAAGAAGTACTTCTGGATGTGATGAAAAAGTAATGAAAAAAGTACTTCTTTTCTTGTGAAAATAGATAGGACGACGGGATAACTTTCATGACTTTTTAAAAAACCGCTATAGATTTGTCTCTTTCCTTCTCATTATTTAAAAAGAAATGTTTTCTCTTTCTTACTATAGATCATTCCACATAAAAAAGTACTTTAAAAGTACTTCTTTGGAACTACTTTTGAAGTATTTTCTCACCAGCAGTTCAAAAGTACTTCTCTTTCGGTTATTTTCTAAAAGTAGATTATCGCCGGTTAATAGATTAAAACGCACTGTTGTTTTAAAAAAAATTTAATGACATATTTGGTGTAAATATTAAATGTAATACATATGTAATATATTTAAATATACAAAAATTCGAATTTTCAACTTTATCACATTTTGCTTAATATATACATATACGTATTAATTGTTAAATATATTTTCATTATTTAATACCTACGTATTGTTTTCATATTTATGTGCCTAAATTCATAAAATATATGTTAAATTTTTTGTTTAATATCTAATTGCTATCTCTTAAATATAATTAATTTGGTATAAATGTTTAATACAAGTTTTATTTAAACATTACTTTGAAATTTGTTGATATTCAGCTAATATTTACTAAAAATAATTTAGTTCCTAATAGATATTATTCATTTCACTTTTATCTGTGTATATATTTTATTTATACATATTTCAGTCTTAAAGTTATAGTAAATTCATAATTATTCGGTATTTCAATATAATAATAATTATTAAATCTTTACAAAATTTTATTAAGTATTTGACTTGCACAAAACACTTTTCATTACACAAAAAAAAATTGCGACGTAAAAAGTTTGACATATAAAGAAAGGAGCACAAAACTATAAAAGCATTTATATTCATCTCGCTCTACTGCTATTTTCTACGAGATAATTTGGTTGTATACAATATTCTATTAAAACTACTGAACGCACGTTTGCTGGGCAGTAGAATAAAAGTATGTAGCCAAAAAGTAAGTTGGTGTAAACTCAAACTAAAATACTTTAATACTTTATCAAGTACTATTTTGCTATTAAAATATAATAGCTATCAAAAAAATATTGGTATTATAGTCATGGTTTAAAATCTACTTTAATATTATAATACTTTAATTTTGTTTATTTTTTTTTCAAGTGGCCGGTAAAGACATTTTTTGTTTGGATTTCCATTTCCATTTGTGATATTAAACAAAAAAAAAATATATTTGTCAACAAAAAATGTAATATAGTTTATAGTATGGGTTTACACCGCTTGTGATGTAAACTGGCCGGGTATTATACTTTGTTAGCAAAAAAGTATTATACTATAAAAGTAGCTCTAGTGTAAACTCAGTATTAGTTGTTTTCGTGATCTTTGATGAGAAAACGGCGAGACGAACCAATCCCACTGTTTGCCGTAGAGACAGCAGGATTTAGTGGTTTTCCGAAGGCCTGAAATGTTTGGAAGTAGCTTCTCCATGAGCTACCGGTCGGAAACAGCACGGCTTATTACAGTTGCGTGCGTGTGAGCCGAAACTATGGTGGATTGAACAGAGTTCGGATCGAGATGACGATCTCGACCTTAACGTGTGTCGGTAATTGAAATTTCGTCTATTGTTTGGCAATGTTCCAGGTGAACCAATGATCATATTGGCCAGTGTTCGCTGTAGATCTGCCAATTGTTTTTGCGTCTTGTCCAGTTGTGTTTGCATTGAAGCAAGGGTTGATTCACCGTCAGCAGTTGCCTTCCTTGTGGATGGCTGGTTGACAGCAGCAATTGGTTTGGGTGCTCGGGATTGAGCGTAAATCCAGTTATTGTCGGCGACTGGTAGGATTTCTTCGATATCATTTTTGATATCCCGCGCCCATTATTGCTCGTAAGTCGTCTGGCAAACGTTTTAGCCAGAGATTTTTGAGTAAATCGTTATTTACTAATTTAGAATCACCTGCTTTTAGTTCAAGCAGGCGATAAAAGTGGGATTGTTTAAGGTCTCCCATTTGTGGGAAACCGGAGAGCAACTCGTCAATTTCGTCATATTTCATGCCTGGCTGCGGGTTTATGCAACTCGTTCATCGTCGTCAATAATTCGGTGAATTCCGAATTGATGTTCGATGAGGATGAACCATGCCGCCGGTTGTTCGTTCTGGAAGGGAGGTATTTTCGGTGGCATCTTGTATATTTTCATAGTTGCCTCTGATGTTGGTGTGACAGCATGGCTGTTGCTCTCATCTTCTGATGATGAAACGGCTTTTTGTTGTTTAGGTGACACCTTTATTTGTTTTATTTTTCACTTCACTTTAATAAACCGGCGTAACAGAAATATTTATTTTATAAACGTGGCTATTTAATTATAGACTAAAAAAATAAACGTACGCGAACAAATTGAATAGAATTATTTTACGAACCAAGGAGTATGTGAATAAAAAAAATGGGCAGATCGAGTGAGAAATGAGAATAAAATCAGCAAAAAAAAAAAATCGATTAAATAAGAAGTTGTAACGAGCGAAATGAGAAACGAAAAAAATGATGAGCCAAATTCTGTCTGTGTATCGATTTTGTCTCGTGAGTTACTCATTTAAAATGAGTGAGGTAAAAAAAATCAAATACGTACACAGTGTATAATACACAAGTATATCTTTGTATTTGTATTTTTCTTTTGTTCGTATTTGTGTCATTTGTATGATGAACAGTACCAAAATAACGCGATCCGGGCGAATCGGTTCAATTTTTATTGTGCTTATTTCCTTTTCTCAGCACATTACGTCTGCTCTCGAGCTGTGGAGTGACATTATTTAATATGCTAATACATATATATATTATATTTTATATTTTCTTTTACCATAAATTTATATGTATTAATAAAAATTTTTAAGTAAATTTATTTTAAATTTCATAAATTTTAAAAGTAAAATGTTAATTATAAAAAAATCTAAAATACAAAACAACAAATAAACAACACAAAAATATGGCGTTTACAATGGTTAACCCTTTGAGTGCCAAAAAGTGTAATCGTGCTCCTCAATACACTAGCCGAAATCATGTTGGCACTCAAAGGGTTAATATGAATAAACAGAAAGAGAATGACACGTGGCTTGCATATGCAGTAAAACAATCATTCGCACGAAACAAACACAAACACAAATGCTACTACTATATCTTTCCGGTTACACTCATTTCGTTTCACTTATTTTGAGACAAAATCGATATACTGGTATTAATAGTGCGAAATGTAGAAACGAACAATCGTACACTTACAATAAACTTCATAATTAATAAGTTTGTAGCAAAATCAAAAATATTGAAATTGAAATCGTTTGAAAGAAAAAATTAAGTTTACATACACGAAATATGAAAATATGAAATGAATTGGTCGAGTTTCGAACTTGCGACCATAATATCAATAGCCGTCAACGTCAACCGTTGGGCTATGCTGCATCTATAATTGAGTGTATATAATACGAGTATGTAATAATTATTTAAGTAATTTATTTCTTTATTTAAAAAAAAAATTTAAATTTGGCAAAAAATTTTAGAGAATTTTTTTTGAATTTGTATATATGTGTAAATAGTTAAGTTTTATATTTAATAGTTAAATTTATTTTTTGGTTAATAAAATGTTTTAAAATTGTAATTTTCTTTTAATAATTACTAGTTTGTATGTGTATATCTGTGTGATGTAGAATGGGTGATGCATCCGTTGTGTATATTGTAATTGTTCCTTTTTGTCGCTGATGTGTTGTTTTCATGCGCACCTTGATCTGCCGATTGTTGTTCAGTTTCTTTTTGGATTTTTCCGAATGCAAAAAGTTGTGGCCAGATCCCTTGGCTCCCTCGATGAGGGCGATCACCTTTGCATGGAGGGAAAGCAATTGGCCCGAATTTTCTTTTGTTTTGTGTGTATTGTTTCTGTATACTCGTATTTTGCGGTTTCCAAATAAAATTAATTACTGGTTTCACCTGAAACTGAGTTGAATTGAGTTCGGTGCGCATGCACAGTTGTGGTTCACTTACCCATTGCCTTATACTCACGACTATAGTTACTGTCGTGGTTTATGCTTTAACAGTTTTGTTTTTATAAATTTATTTTTTTTATCACTCACTTGGCGTAAATGTGCGCCTATTATTTTGTTCGTTAGCGTTTTTGTTGTACGCGTTTAAATGCACTATTTAATAGTTACGCTATTATAGTAAATTAATTACTTGCACTTTTTTTTAAACACATTGCAAACAAAAAAAATGTGCTCTTGCGCGGAATTTTGTTACGGTCGAACTGTTTTTGTTTACCGTTATCCGCGTGTCGGGGTCACCAGTTATAGAGGTGTTATTGGGTTTTAACTATTTTAAATTAATGATCATTAACACTCACTATTTTATTATTATAATAAACTGTTTATTCATTTATTATTTAGTATTTCTCATTATATGTATAATTCTTAATATACAATGTTATTTTTAATAGTACTTCACGATGTGTGTACGACGTGTGAACGATTGTTCGCGGCACTTTCACTTGATTAATTATGACCGTGTCTCTTTAACTTGTAGAACCCGACTATCTTGTTTGTTTCTCATTGCGTATAATGAAATTGAAATCTCGATAATCGACAAATATAAAAATTCGCGAATGTAGGTGGCGAAATAGCTCTTCAAAATTCAGCAAAACGGGCTATCCCTCGTAAGCGGCGTGGTGTTTAAATAGTTTTGCTACGAAGAGTGCCACGAAGTGAAAAGGATTTTGAGCCGCTACAATCTAATTGGAATAAAATTCACGAGATATGCGTTTTGAAGCAATATGGCGGTTTGGGATATATTTTATATTGAACTTGGTTAATTTTAATACATATGCTTCTATATTTATTTCCAAATTGGACAAATGTTGTATATCGAAAATAACTTTTTTAACATCGAAGATGTTTTTATAGTCGCATTATATAGAAAAATGCATCGAAATTTTGTCCCAAGAATATGCAACGAAATGAAAAATAAATAAAGTAAATACGAGAAAACCAAAACACGCTGGTGCGCCGAAAATCAATTTTTATTTATTTTTAGGTTTATAAGGGGTGTTTTTTTAAGCCTGCTAGAACTTAAAATTGTGCAAAATAAAACAAAAAATTTAATTGTAATCAAAATTTTGTTTTTATCAATCATGGCATTAATATTTGAAAATGATTTGGGGCGTATAGGCACCGCGGCTGTTCTTGTCAAAACGCATTCTGGACGTCCATAAACGATAAATTTGAATCTTCTTCCACACTTTCGTTTACAGCGGCGATATTCTCTTCAGTATGCACATTCCTTCGACGTGCTGATGTTATTGCATCCTCTAGACAGTATGTGGTACGAAATCTATCCATTGTTCGACGGATGGCCTGCTCAGATGGACGATTATGTGCGCCATAAAAATCACGAAGTCGTCTATAAGTTGCGCGAATCGACGACTGATTTTCAAAGTAAACTTTAATAATTTCTTAGCGTTTTTCAATCGTGAGTCTATTCATGATGATTTGCCAGACTATACTGAGATCTGCCAGAGTATATTTTTCATAAAAATATTTTTTTTTTTTTGACAATTTCAAGTTTTATTAGGCTTAAAAACACCCTTTATAAATACAAGTACTCTAGCCCAAAATAAATCAGTAGGCTTAAGCTTTTTTATTTAGGCATTAAGCAAAATTTCAAGCCCCATCTTCAATGTTTAAATTTTTAGCATTAGGCTCAAACTTGGGATTTTTTCAGTGTACGCTCAGTAATTGATATCGTAGATGAGAAATAGGTGCATATAGAGAGCACTAAACAAAATTGGCACACCAGCGTGTTTTAGTTCTCTCGTATTTACTTTTTTTTATTTCGTTGCATATTCTTGGGACAAAATTTCGTTGCATTTTTCTATATAATGCGACTCCAAAAACATCTTCGATGTTAAAAATATGTGTAATATGTTGTGTAGTGATAAAACAATAAAATAAGTTCCAAAGGATGATATCGGTTTCAAAGTATGTAGTAATAAAAAAAAGTCGTTAATTTTTCGCATTTGCATTTATTTTCAAGTGTTTGATTAATATAAAATGAATCAAAGATTTGTGTGATATGTATAAAATAAACGTTGAAACGAAATGAAAGAAGAAAAAATTCTTATGTACATTTTTGGCTTACCTATACTATAATTAAATAATTAATTATTTTTATTTATAATATGTGCAAAAATCATCATATAATAGGTAGGGGAAATATGTAGTTCGACACCTTTTTTGGGTGGCATTGAACCAAAGATTTTTCTTATTTCAAATGAACTTTATTAAACCAAATGTGGGCCATTTTGACCTTTGGTCATTTTTCTGGTAGAGCCATGATCAGTGTTCCATCACTGTAGAACTTCCGTGGTTTAGAGGCGAAAAATCGAGACAACTTAGTTTCGCAGGTCTCGTATGAATTTAATGTAAAACCATTAAGATGGTTCTGCATGGACCGACACAAATGGTAGTCCGATGGTGCAACGTCAGGACTATATGGTGGGTGTATCAAAACTTCCCAGCCAAGCTCTCTTAGTTTTTGCCGGGTCATCAATGATGTGTGTGGTCTAGCGTTATCATGATGGAACACAATGCTCGTTCTGCGATCAATTATAGATTTTTTAACTGAATTGCTTGCCTTAAACGGGTTAGTTGCTGACAGTAAAGATTAGAATCAATCGTTTGGCCCGGTGGCAGCACCTCATAACGCACGATTCCTTTCCAATCCCACCAAACACACAGCATTACTTTTCTTTGCGTCAATCCTGGTTTTGATACCGTTTGGGAAGCTTAACCTCGTTTCGCCCATGGTCTTTTTCACACAACGTTGTCGTATCTTATTCATTTTTCATCACCAGTAATCATTCGCTTTAAAAATGGCTCGATTTCATTCCGTTTCAGCAGCGTTTCGCAGATAGAAATCCGGTCTATTAAATTTTTAACTGTTAATTCATGTGGTACTCAAACATCAAGTTTTTTTTTTTGTATCTAGCCATTTTCAAATGGTTTAAAACTGTTTTGTGATCAATATTTAGTTCTTTACAAATTGCATAGCTGCTTATATGCCGGTTTTCTTCAATTTTCTGCATGATTTCATCAACTTTTCCAGTGGTTGGTCGACCAGAACGAGGTGCATCTTTGACATCAGTATTTCCAGAACGAAGGCGCGCGAACCATTTCTTTGCTGCTGGTTTTGATAAAGCACCTTCTCCATAAACAGCACAATTTTTTTCACAAGCCTGAGCCACGTTTTTACCTTTGTCGTAATAAAATTGTAAAAGATATCGAATTTTTTCATTATTTATCTCCATGTTTAAAATGTTGTAACTTTTTATTCACTTCACCGATTTTAATGTTTTCTATGTGAAAGTGCAAGTTAAAATATCACCTTTCTCACATCCTAATCACCCTCTTACACACATCGCCCGATACAATCAATAGTTACTGGAGATATATGAATGTTAAGCCATCTACCGGGAAAAAGACCACGAACTTTTTCCCTACCCTTTATTTGTGTTAATTATTTTCAACAAATTATATTGCATACGATGCGAACTATGCGAAGGCATTTCAAAAATGATTTATTTTTTTTGACAATTTTTTCACACAAACATAGACATTATCTATTACGGGCTTAGTTTGAAGCCGTGTGAGGAATGGGCCAGTAGTTTTTTTAATTTTATTGACCTTTTTGTTTCTATTTTTTTTATTTTAGTTTAACTGCGTATTTTAAAGAGTATATAACAATAAATGAACGCAAAATAAATATAAGAAAATATTTTTTTGTTTTAGATTTTCTTTAAAAAAGATATAAATATTGTAAAGTGTACGCAGACTTTTTCTTGCGAGTGTACATCCGACGGACTATAATTGTTCATGGTATAACTAGTTCAAATTAGAATTTCAGGCTTTGTCAAAAAGCACGTTCAAATTCGGGCACTTTTAACGGGGATTACCGTAAATTTCATGAGAATAGAACGCATTTACGACTGGTTTTTGATTGAACGTATTCTTTCCATTTTTATTTGTACATTTACCGATCTTTACACTTTAATCACAACCATATTTATAAATATTATGCTTTTGAGCTTTACATTCGTTATGCCTTATCGTGAAAATATATTGCTTTCTTATATATTAGTAACAGTAGAGTGAGAAGTACTAGATAACGCACAATGAACAGCGGTGTACCAAGCAGCTCAATGTTTTATTTTATTTGTGCTTTCTCGGTAAGCGTAACACGAAATCGGAAATCATAATAATTGTCATGAAGTTTTATGTGCGGTTGAAGTGTTGTAAACAAGTTCTATAGATTTACTATATAACATATTCATAAATTTAAAAATGCAGGCAAACCGATTTTATCAATCGAGAACATAAGAATAAAATATGTATGTATGTTAGATACATAAAAAATCAATAATTTTATTATTATTTATTACATTTATGATTGTTATTTGTTTAAACGAATGCAGACACGCAACTTAAAGTAACAAAACTAGTCCAATATAATTCAAATATGTACATATATACGAAAACTTTATTAGAAGTTCAAAATAGTAAAATTTCTAGAATTTTGAAATATTAGGAAATTCCGAATGTGGTTGGAATAGTTACTAATATTTTATATGGGTCAAATAGATTGGTGGTATATTATAGAAAATGGGTTGTAAATTTATTCGAAAACACTGAATTTCATATCCCTCCAAAATTTTTATTCACCCCACACATACACATACAAGTAGTATAGTAACCTTGTCACACTGTGCCTTTCTAATATATAGTATGTATATGTTTTATGGTTTCGATTTATAATGATGGTGTATAATTTTATATTCTAAATTTTGTTATTTAATAATCTAACGACATATGCCTACATGTAGGTAAAGTTGGTGTTCGCTATATGTTTAAGTTATAAAATAAACTATATCAGAGATGGTTGGTGAAACGTATTATTTTTCAAAAGTAAGTATGGTCTAATGCGGCTAAAATCAATAAATCGAATTTGTGTAAATTTCGTGATTATCAATAAATTATTTAATAGTGCTGTTTGCTAACTATAAGTAACCAACACCAATCAGCAAAGACTGGTACAAATGAAAATGTTAATTTTTGTTTCGCCAATAGGTTGCCTGTGTTGTTTTTGTAAAACTAGATGAGTTGGTTATATAATTTTGACAGACCGACAATTCAAGAGATAATCTCAACCCAGGTGGATCGCCGCCCCGGTGGCAAAGTGAGAGAGAGAGAGAGAGAGAGAGAGAGAGAGAGAGAGAGAGAGAGAGAGAGAGAGAGAGAGAGAGAGAGAGAGAGAGAGAGAGAAAGAGAGAGAGAGAGAGAGAGAGAGAGAGACAGACAGAGACAGACAGAGACAGAGCCAGACATAGACAGAGACAGACAGAGACAGAGACAGACAGAGACAGACAGAGACAGACAGAGACAGAGACAGACAGAGACAGACAGAGACAGACAGAGACAGAGACAGACGGAGACAGAGACAGACAGAGACAGACGGAGACAGAGACAGAGACAGACAGAGACAGAGACATACAGAAACAGACAGAGACAGACAGAGACAGACAGAGACAGAGACAGACAGAGACAGAGACAGACAGAGACAGACAGAGACAGAGACAGACAGAGACCGAGACAGACAGAGACAGAGACAGAGACAGACAGAGACAGAGACAGACAGAGACAGAGACAGAGACTGACAGAGACATAGACAGAGACAGACAGAGACAGAGACAGACAGAGACAGACAGAGACAGAGACAGACAGAGACAGACAGAGACAGAGACAGAGACAGACAGAGACAGAGACAGACAGAGACAGAGACAGACAGAAACAGAGACAGACAGAGACAGACATAGACAGAGACAGAGACAGACAGAGACAGAGACAGACAGAGACAGAGACAGACAGAGACAGACAGAGACAGAGACAGACAGAGACAGACAGAGACAGAGACAGAGACAGACAGAGACAGAGACAGACAGAGACAGAGACAGACAGAGACAGAGACAGACAGAGACAAAGACAGACAGAGACAGAGACAGACAGAGAGACAGAGAGACAGAGCACTGTATCCTCAATCTAACTAATTCAATTCTATGATTATTTACGCTTTTTTCGCAGTCTCTCTCTGTATCTCTCTCTGTCTCTGTCTCTCTGAGAGAGACAGAGAGAGACAGAGACAGAGAGAGAAACAGAGAGATACAGAGAGAGACTGCGAAAAAAGCGTAAATAATCATAGAATTGAATTAGTTAGATTGAGGATACAGTGCTTCAATGGATTAACCAATTTAATTAGTTTTTTCCTCCTGTGCTAAATCCCTTTGATGAATTTGACCTTGTCATTGAGGTTGCAATAACCCAGCTGTATTTAGATTAATGATTGGTTGGTCCATTGCATACTAGAAAGGTCCCAGCGACGTCTATCCATATTTCTATTAAGCCAAGCAGTGGCTGCTTGTTTAAAGCAATGAGTATGTAATCTTATAAAGAGTAATGAAACGAAGGAAACATTTTTATAGAAAAATGCTTGGGTTATTAGTGGATTGTAGGTTAAACAATAAACTTACACATCTTTATTTACGGTAATTGTTATCGTTTTCTATCAATAGTCATGAGTATGACAATATTTGATAAAAATAATTTAAAATTTGTTGTGTAAGTGCATTGTATAACCCATTTAAATTGCATAACTCACGCATTTACTGATAACAAATTTTCTTTTGTTTCGTTACTCTTTATAACATTACTTACTCTATGCTTAAAGTACTAATAATAAGGGATACCTTTGACTCGTAGAATTTGAAACAATAAAATACTTAAAATACTTACAATGAAATTTACATAGAATCTTTTTATTGGTTTCTGGCTCGTTTTCTAATATTAAAATAATTATTTACTAAGCTATCGATGCCAATTCGACATCATTATCAAAGCATTATTAAGCTTTCTTTGTATTGCCGAATTGACATCAAAAGCTCAGTAAATAGTTATTTTAATATTAGAAAACGGGCGAGACACCTATAAAAAGATTCTATTACTATTATTGGCTTATTAAATATTTTTCAATAAAACTTACAATTGTAAAATCGCACAATGATATAAACTTTTCGTCGTTAATACTAAAAGCGTTTTACTTTTGTGCGAGCTATCACCATTCTGAATAGGAATAAATATTATGCTCAAAGTAGAATAGGTTTCAGTGGTAGACACTTAGGCCATTTTGGCCTATTGTGATACTACGCATTCATGCCATATCATTAACCCATTCACCTATTCATACAACTACAGTATACCACCTGCACATTGCAAGCTTCATGTCAACCTGTGAACCGATTTGAAACGTTCATCGAAAAGGATGCGGAAGAGAGGCAAATTGTAAATGCAAATACTCAAGAACAGGCAAATCGAAACTACAAGCCACCTCCAATCTACTTACGCGAAATCGATACGCACAAGGTAGTGCAAGAACTCAAATCAAGCGTGTTAACAAATGGAAAAACATTTCACGTAACAAATTTACTTCGAGGCAATATACACGAAGTAAAAATTCAAACACATGAGGTCAACAACTATAGAGAGGTCATTAATTTTTACGATGCTCATAACAGAAATTATTATACATACCGATTGAAATCTTCAAAGGGTCTCTCAGTCGTTATTAAGGGCTTCATGTTCAAGTTGAAACAACCGAAATTCAGGCTGCGCTTGTTGAAGATGGATTTAAGATACAGAACGTATATAGAATCATGAACCGCTTGAAGCAACCACAACCGGTCAAAGTTGAACTGGATCCATCCGAAAGCATTTTGAAAAAGAGAGAAGTTCATCCAATATATAAACTAAAATACCTCATACACAGACGTATAACTGTTGAAGAACCAAAGAAAAGGTCCGGACCAATACAGTGTTTAAACTGTCAAGAATACGGTCACTCAAGGACATATTGCAAGTTGATATCAGTGTGCGTCGTATGCGGCGAACTACACAAAACCAAAAGTTGCCCAAAACCAAAGAACTCTTCAACTGAAAGGAAATGCAGCAATTGCGGTGAAAACCACACTGCAAACTACCGAGAATGACCAGTCTACATAAATATTAGTCAATTGTCACGTCCCAGGAGGCAGTATAAAACTGCAGCAGATGCGCAGAACACTATACCTCCGCATACGCCAAATGACTCTCGTTCGCACAGAACACCAACCAGCAAACCACCATACGCAAGCGTTCTTCAAGGTGAAGCCTCAAATGTTGAACCTACCTTGAATAACTGCATGCAAATGATGATGCAGTTAATGACAACAATGCAAAATATGCTACAAGCAATGCTTCAAAATCAAACCACTATGATCCAGAAACCAGAATGTCTCCGATAAACTATCTGAAGATATGCCACTGGAACGCAAACGGTATAAGCCAACACAAACTTGATTTAGAACATTTCCTAGCTAAACACGAAATTGATCTTATGTTAGTTTCTGAAACCCACTTAACGGATAAACACAATTTCAGAATTAATGGTTACGAAGTTTATGATACAAAACATCCCTTGGGCAGAAGTCGAGGAGGAACTGCTATAATTATAAAAAAGCGGATTTGCCATTATGTTCTAAATGAATATAGCACTGAGGAAATTCAAGCAACCTCCCTGTGTGTTGACCTCGACAAAGAAAGCTTGGTCATCGCTTCAATATATTGCCCTCCAAATAATAACGTTTCGGCAGATATCTACAAACGATTTTTTGCAACCCTGGGTCAACGTTTCATGGTCGCCGGCAACTTTAATGCCAAACATACCTACTGGGGTTCAAGATTGACTACTCCAAGGGGACGTCAATTAATGAATGTTATTCAAGAAAACCACTACGATGTTGCGTCGTGTGGCCATTCAAATTATTGGCCTACTGATCGTCGAAAAATTCCTGACGTCCTTGATTTTGCAGTCATAAGTAAAATAAACCGAGAAATAATCCAAGCTAAACCACTTTTAGAATTATCTTCTTACCACTCTCCGGTCTTACTACATTATTGGGCCGACCAAAAGCCATGTTCTTCAAATAATTATCTAACGAACACCTTCACTAACTGGTTGAAATTCAAGATGTACATCAGTTCACATATCGACCTAACGTCTAAACTGCAGACGACGAACGATATAAACATTGCTATGGAAAACTTTAATGATCTACTAGTCAACGCAGCTATTTCGGCCTCGCCTAAACCGAAGAGCAAACATACAAGACACACCATAACATCCGCTAAAATAGAAAAAATGTTAACAGAGAAACGTCGCTTAAGACGTATCTGTCAAATTAATCGATCACCAGATGATAAACATAACTTTAATCAGGCAAAAAGAAAACTACAAAGTCTACTACAAAAAAATAAGATGGATTATATGCAAAATTATCGGGTCTCATACGAAACGACACATTTCACAACAGGATGTGCTAAAACAGGATGTCACAAAACAGGATATCACAAAACAGTACATGGTACGCTACAGTACATGGTACGAAACAGGACCGATTAAAACAGTACATCACAAAACAGTACATGGTACAGTAGAGTACATGGTACGGAACAGGACCGATTAAAACAGTACATCACAAAACAGTACATGGTACAGAACAGGACCGATTAAAACAGTACATCACAAAACAGTACATGGTACACTAAAGTACATGGTACGGAAGAGTACATCGCAAAACAGTACATATTAAAAGAGAACACCACAAAATAGTTAATAGTCAATTTTACGGTTTTAATAACTAGTTCTAGTGTGGGTACGGAAAAGTACCATGTCAAAAATTTATTTTTGTATCTTTTTTGGACCAACATACACATTTGTGCATTCCTTTCAAACTTATTTTCGTCCGAAAAAACACTATAACTATACACACAATTGTGTTAGTTGTACTTCAAATCAAGCGAAACTTTTTATCAAAAACACCATTACATACTATGGTTTTTTACTCACACATTTGTGTGGTTTGGACTTAAATTGAGCCATTTTTTTTTGGTTAAAAAGGGATATATTTATTTATATATTTATTTTAATTTTTGATCTATTTTGCAACGATCAAGTATTAGCGATTTAAATAAAAATAATGTTATATATTGTTAGGTGAAGGGATATTTATTATAACTTAAGGCAATTATAATTCTATATACTTATAGTATACTGTCTAATTACTCTAGGTGAAGGCAAATATCCACTTGATAATATCTAATTACTAAACATATTCAATAAAAAATATTTAACAAATCAAGCTGAAAAAATCCTCCAGCTTAACGTTCAGTAAAATGTACTTTAGTGTACCATGTACTGTTTTGTGATGTACTGTTTTTATCGGTCCTGTTTCGTACCATGTACTGTAGCGTACCATGTACTGTTTTGTGATGTACTGTTTTCATCGGTCCTGTTTTGTACCATGTACTTTAATGTACCATGTACTTATGAAATTTTGGGTTATTCTGGATTGATAGCCAGATAGTATCTTCCATCTTCTTGATAACCTCACCTTGATGTACCATGTACTGTTTTGTGATGTACTGTTTTTATCGGTCCTGTTTCGTACCATGTACTTTAATGTACCATGTACTATTTTGTGATGTACTGTTTTTATCGGTCCTGTTTCGTACCATGTACTGTTTTGTGATGTCCTGTTTTATTACATCCTGTTTTGAAATGTGCCATAGTGAACGGCTTCGAAAATTATCTTAAAGAATTATCTCCCCATTCGGACACAAACTATTCATTATGGAAGGCCACTAAATACCTTAAACGGCCTCAGAAACCAAATCCGCCAATTCGTCTTTCAAACGGTGAATGGGCTAGAAGTGATGAAGAAAAAGCTAAAGCCTTTGCTGATCATCTTGAAAGTGTATTTACTCCAAACCTTGGATTATCGGTGGTTCAAACAGAAAATATAGCAATCAGAACTGTGAGGAAATTTAAGATAAAGAAACCACTGGTAAAGTTTATTATTGCACATCAAATTCAATTAAAGAAAGCCCCTGGGTATGATCAAATTACAGGTGAAATGCTTAAACAACTGCCTGAGTGTGGCTTTGGACGACTGGCTCAAATATTCAATTCAATTTACGAATCAGGATATATACCTGAGTGCTGGAAGTTATCTACTATAAAAATGATCCCGAAGCCTGGCAAGGATCCTACCAAAGTCTCGTCATATAGACCAATAAGCCTACTATCAATCGTCTTGAAAGTATTCGAAAAAACTATTATCGAAAATATTAAACCGGAACTACAAAATATCATCCCTAGTCATCAATTTGGTTTCAGAGCCGAGCATGGAACCATTGAGCAAGTTCACCGAGTAGCTACTGAAATAAGGTCAGCATACGAAGATAAAAAATACTGCTCCGCCGTATTCTTGGATGTTGCCCAAGCATTCGATAAAGTTTGGCACGAGGGTCTGCTTCATAAAATAAATCTTAAATTGCCAGAAATTTACCAACTTATGAAGTCGTATTTGTCAAATCGCAGATATTATGTCAAATACAACACCTCTAAATCGAAGGAGAAAAAAATTCTGGCTGGAGTACCTCAAGGTAGTGTGCTTGGCCCAACGTTATATTTAATTTTCACTTCAGATCTACCAACGTCTTCGCAAATTCTGACGTCTACTTTCGCAGATGATACGCCAATCGTATGTAGCCATAAAACTCTAAAAACGGCGTCCGAAATTCTGCAACAACATATTTATGATATCGAAATATGGCTAAAGAAATGGAAGAAAAAGATCAATGAAGAGAAATCGACCCACGTAACATTCACTTTAAATAAGCTTACTTGTCCGCCTGTCACAATGAATGGAATACCAATCCCTCAATCAAATGGAGCAAAATATCTAGGTGTCCATCTTGATCGACGGTTAACTTGGCGAAAACATATTGAAATGAAACGAGACCATATCAAATTAAAAAATGATAAAATGCATTGGTTGATGGGGAAATATTAAACTATTGACCTAGAATACAAACTTCTTCTGTATAATATAATGATTAAACCAATTTGGTCGTATGGATGTCAATTATGGCAATCAACCTCAAATTCGAACATCAACATTGTCCAACGAACACAGTCAAAAATTCTGAGAATGATTACAGGAGCACCCTGGTACGTAAAAAACAAAAATATACATAAGTTCCTTAGCATCCTAACTGTCAAAGATGAACTGAAAAAGATGCGGATCAGCTATCCAGCAAAACTGGTATCTCATCCGAATTTGCTGGCGCGAAACTTACAAGATATACCAACGGCTTCGCGATTAAAGAAGAAAACGATGGCTGTAATAGCATAAATTAATAAATTATTAAGTTTACTTATTGAACAAAAGTAGATTCTGCTCCCGCAGATTTACATAATTACCTTAGTTTTTAAGATTTGAAAACTTATTGTTATTTTCATGTTTTGAAAGATTCAATAAATAAAGATAGTTATTAAAAAAAAATGTCAACCTGTACATTGACGTGGACGGTGGGTCTGCGCTGAATTCTGCACTCCATCAGAGAGTCTTAGTTGTGTTTATTAATATCACCGGTCGTCGTCGATGATGAAAATTCGATTTACATCTAGCCTCTGATGGGGTTCGAACGCAGTACCTCCCGGTCCAAGTGTCGAAGCTTTAATGACTGCACCACTTGTCCGGTGTGTGCTCAAAGTAACAACCAAGAATTTTACATTTATTAGTTGCTATCAATTGCAGTTTGACGTTAAAAGAACGTGGAAACACTACTAAATATTAGGTGTCATACTACTAAATATTAAGGTCATGCGAGCAATGTGAGATCAAGCGATGACATGCAGCAGTATGACTTGCCCAATAAATGGCCTTTTCTGATCAAGTTCTTCGCTCAGTGTATTCAATTGTCGACTCTAGCGCTCTGCAAACACCGTTTGACAAGTTTCCAGGAGTTCGTAATACAGCAAACCCTTCATGTCCCACCAGATACACAGGACAACCTTCTTTAAGTGGATGTTCTGTATCGGCGTCGATGTACTGTGTTGCCTGGGTTCTATCCATGAATTTTTTCCTTTCGAATTTTGGTATAAAATATACTTTTCATCAACCATCACAATTTTTCACAAGAAGTACTTTGTTTATGCCGGGCAAGCAGTAAACGGTACCTTTTCATACGTTGATCTAGGTTGTGTTCTGTCAACACATGTGGGACTCACCTTCCAAGTTTTTATTTTTTCCGATTTGATAGAAACGCTTGGAAAAAGCTGTTTGGGTGACTCCTGGCTGAGCTGCAAGTTTTTGTTGCGTTTGCGTTGATTCTTCATCCAGTACAGCTTGCAATTTTCCATCTTCAAACTTTCAAGGCTATCTAGGGCGCGGCTGGTCACTAAGATCAAAATCATCACTTCTAAAACGTTTGTGCCAATAATTACACGTTTCAAAGGACACAACGTCGGCACCAAGAATACTACAAATTGATTTCCGTGCTTTAGAATAATTTTTTTAGTTGTTGGAGTTCATATAGAATGCAGTCCCGAATGTGCTGTTTATCAGTTGCTATCGTAAACTCTGCTATTCTGAGAGGTTAGGTAACTCAAGTAAAAATATTTCTATTTTAAATATAATTTTAAGCTCGAGCCAGTATTATGGCTTTTTCCAACAATTTCAGCCGCTGAAAAATCAAATTGAAGGGAGAAAAATAATAGGTATACATAATTTTAATGAAAGTGAGTGTATACACAGTAGCCATGACAAAAAAAATGAAATGTCAGAAAAAAGTTGTTGCTCAATATTTTCTAGCAGTTAATCGAGCAAGAAGAATTCAATTTTGATTGTTTTTTTGGCATCTCCGAGTTTTTTTATAGTATTATGACACTGGCTTGAAAAAAGTGCAGTAAAAAAAGTAAACGGTGACTAGAACAGAAACAACTAAACGAATGAGATAACACAATTTTTCAAATGTCATGTTCATTTTGTTGGTAAACAAACATTTTGTGTACCAATAAAAATGTTAAAAATTATCAGAAACGGTTATCAAATCACTTAAAATAGTTTTAGAATACAATATTTTTGTTTAATTTGCATAAAAATATTCGTTTTTTTTGTCGAGCAATTGTTTTTTGCACATTTTCATTAATGAAAGCATTAGTTGAAACTTTTGAGTAGTTTTAATTTTCATATTACAGTAAAAGCTCGATTATCCGGCGGCATCCAGTTAAACGGAACACTCAGTTAACCGGATTTTTAATTTTTAGGAATTTTTTTTGCAAGGGAGAGTTTTCTTCACAAGCGAAATTATTTTTGTTATTATTCGGGAATTCACAGAAAATATACTTTAGTAAAAGCTCTGTTATTCGGAATGCTTGGGGATGACAGCGTTCCGGATAATTGGATGTTTCATTAAAACTAGATATTTTACAAGAATTTCGTTTGATTTCATTATTTTTTAGGATTCTCTTTTATTTATTTTCAAATTATGTACCAGAAAACATTTTTTTTACACATCAGTTCATTGAATTTATTGCAAATAATAAATACATACATATTATGTATACGAGTATGCCCATACGAGTACCCAAAATTTAATAATATATTCAATAATTCACTAACCTAACTATAATACAACTTTATACATTCTAATTGAAATAGAATAATTCATAAAACAGACAAAAAGTTAAGGGGAGTGTATTTTCTGTGAATCCCCGAATAATAACAAAAACAATTTCCCTTGTGAAAGAGAAAAAAGCAAAAAAAATTCCTAATAATTAAAATTTCGGTTAACTGAGTGTTCCGGTTAATTGGATGCCGGGTAATCGGTCTGTCACTGTAATATGAAAATTAAAGCCATTTAAAATTTTCAACTAATGCTTTCAACTAATTAATGAAAATATGCAAAAAACAATTGCAAATTTGAAAATGAATTAAAAAATGCATATACTGAGTGTTCCGGTTGATTGTATGCCGAATAATCAGGTTTTTACTATAGTACATATTTACGTTTTATTGCGATTTTAAATACACATTTTATTCCATTTTCAAAATGACTTATTTATAATTTTAAACTAAGTAAAAAGAAAATTGAATAAATTTCAAAATTTTCTGGGAAAAATTTAATTACATATTTTCTGAATACTTTTCTAAAATCATTTCCTAAATAATTTATAAAAAAACATATTTTATTTCAGTTTGTTTACTTTTTATAAAATATTTTGCAAATGAATTAAGTGCATATATTAAATCCACTTTTATTATTTCATTTCTATCAACTTTTCTTAAATCATTTTCATAATGAAGTAAAAACACTTATTTAAATTCAGAAAAAACGCTTGTCTTAATTCAACTTTTCTTAATTCGGGTAGCCTATTGAAAGGGTGTATAAAAATTGAAATAAAATATACGTCATAAATTGTTTTGTATTCTATACATTTTTTTTTACATTCGTGACTTAAGATATTTCGTGATTCTATTATATTGATTACGTACAAAAGCCAAAACTTGTACCCACAAGTTTTTTGTTTCTATTCATAACAAACTCCCCCCTAGCTCACGTTGAACAACTTACCGCGTTGAAACAATTTACCACGGAAACTAATATATTGTTAATTTTCTACATGCAAGCAAAACAAATTGTTGGGTCTCATAAAAAGCAGCAATATAATAAGTTCCCAAGGTAAATTCTATACAAATTAAACGTACGCCACAAAGACTATTACTAATAACAATTTTATCAATTTCTTTATTTCTATAAAACTTATTTGGCTGAGCTTTTCAACCAAAGCTTTATTCGCTTAATTAATTATATAGTAATTTCATTTGCTGCCATCTTATAGTTCTAAATTTAAAAACAATCAAATTCTATTGTTGGTTTTGTTTTCCAATCCAAAATCAGTTTTTGTTTTCAGAACGATTCAAAAATGTTCGGCTAATAAAATTTAAATAATTTAACGGAAGTTGGTAATTTGTTATTCGTATTTGACAAGAAAGGAGCCTACAATTTTTTCCTAAATCGATGTAGAGCATCGAAAGGAAATAAAACCGATATTCTAAGAAAGATTTGGGTTTATTTTGAAAATTTAGTTACACGCCATTCATTCGTTTACGTTTAGGAAATGTTAAAATTTCCTGTACAGTAGTTTTGTTTGGTCGTATCTAGAGTCTACTATATATATATATATTGAAATTATTGAGGAAACCAAGAATACCTTTCACCCTCTTATCACACTTTCCTGTGATACTATTCTGGTAATTTCCTGGGAATAGGGAATTGGGAAAAGAATTTGTTCTCGAAATTTCTCTTAAAATTATTTTTCTCTGGTCTACTGATGAAAAAAGTTTGATGTATTTCTACAAATTATTCTCAATTTAATTTTATGAGAAAGAAATTATTATAATTATTTATAGGATTAGGAAATTATATGTAAATTCTTTCCGCAATTCCCTATTCGCAGCGAATTATTAGAACATTGCCACCTGCGTAATGGATTGTGTATACAATTATTTATTTTAATTTATACTTTTAATCCAAACAAAAAGTGGGAGCGAAATAAACAGTTAAAATATATAGAAATATAATTTAACAGTATAAAGTTTCGGTTGAATATCTGCAGAAAATAGTAAATTGTATTGTATAACAAGTGAAGAAATTATGGATTTACTATACATATAAGTATGCCCGCATTCACATGAGTGTACATGCAATTATATATTGCTATAACGAGCTTTCAGACGAATTATACGCGTTATTTTTCCTCAATATAATCTAACAAATTATCTGCTACACGTAAATTCATATACCGACATAAAAAAGACTAAGCGATACAGTTATGTATATACCAAGGATACAGGCACGGTAAAAATAAGACAAAAACCGTGTTGTTAAAGAATAGCGTGTGTACGAAAAGATTAGTGAAGCCAAGGAATCCTGTGGTTCATATGAAAATGCTAAGTAGCTGACAGTCTGAACTTGCGACCAACTTCAATGTATCACTCACTCACCATGGAGCTGAACTTAAAAGCCTATAAAACACAATATTAGTGTATTAACTGAGGCTCAGAACAAATCTACGATCGAAAAATTTAAGATGTTACTCTCTTGACACTCTGGTGATGAAACATTATTTTCAGATGAAAATATGTACTTACTACAAGATCAATAAAAGTGTCAAATATAAAATTTAAAAAAAAAAAAATTAAATTTGTTGCAACTTGCAACTGTGTTGTTTTATTGTTGTTGCTGCTGCTGCACTTGGCACGTAGCTCCCGCGTGTGGCGCTATCGAGTGTGGTGGCTTTAATGCGCTCGCCTAAAAATTATTGTTTTACCCACATTTTACCCCCCCCCCCCCCCCCTGCTTATTTTCCAATTTAGAATTAAATTTAATAAAATTTATTAAATTAGATTGTAAATTGGTCTCTACTATTCCAAATTCCAATATGCATTAATACTATAAAAAATACTTCGTGGGGTGAAGGTTGAACCATTTCGAGAATACAGGACTCTCATTTCATTGATTTAATGAATACATCATAATGAATTATTATTATCATAGTTTTAAACTTTCATATTTAACACTTTAACTAAGGGGGTTTGGTAATTATATATAATAACCGGTCAAAGTGAATAGTTCTAAAAAATTATACTCTTTAACCGACGTCGTTGGTAATTCTAATTATATATAATCACCGGATTATACACTTTGACCGTAATATATGCACGCCCTCCAAACATTGCGTAACTTTTACGTACAGTTTACGAAGACTTCTTTATACTAAAGTCCTCGTAAACGTTACGCATATACGTAAAGAAAAAGTTGTGTAAACGAACACTTCGTAACAAGAGAAATGAAACTATTTTACGAAGACTTGTATATGTGTTGGTAACAATAATTGTCTTCGCAAATTCCGCGAGTTAGCGTAAAGTTAACGAACGGTTTAAACATGTGAATGCGAACATATTTCATTTCGGGTTTTGCTCGTTTTTACGCGGGATTTATTACCATTTTAGATTATTTTTTTAATAAATATTTTTTCAAAAAATAAAAAAACCGAGAATTCTTTTCCAATGTTATTTTATTTTTTTTATCTTGATTAAATTTATACTTATTACGATAAATATATACATATTAACATTTTAATAAGATTGATTAACAACAAGTGATATGGGTTTTTTATAAGCTCCATGATATAGTATCCCTTTACAGCAATATTGCCATGTTGGCCATGCCATGAAAATGTTGATGCTGCTTCGTCTGTGATGATATCCTTCAAACAACCTCTCAAATATTTTTGAAGTGATAAATCACTAATTGCTTTAAAGTGACTGGTCTATAAAAGGTTCGAAAATAAATTATATAAACTTTGTTATTCAGGATGTTAAAATTTAATGTTGCTTACCAAAATATTTTCCTTTTCTAAATTAGTTTTAACTTCACATTCCAGAGCTTTAAATTGTTTTGGTGATGTGGCTGGTATATTTAAAATATGACACTGCTCTATATTTACTAAAATTATTAGTTATTTTTAATTAAACACAAAAAAACAAAATGGAGATCACAAACGTAATATATTTCACTAAACAACTTATCCGAATGAAGCACGTATAAAAATATTACATTTGTATACCATATGCGAATACCATACGAAATAAAAATATATATATAAAAACAAACGAAATAGTTGTACGTGTATTGGTATTCCATTGTTAATGAGTGTACGTAAAGTTTACGTTTTTGTAAAGAATTTAACGTATACATTTTTTTGTTGGGAGGGCGTAGAGTAGATGACGTAGAGAAGAAAAACGAACGAAATTACACTTACAACTCATTATGCATACACACCATATGCTTTAGATATTTATATGACGACGATCGTCAAATTAAGGACAACATAGGTTGGTGTATGAAAATAGTAAATTTCTAAATGAAAACTATCTTAAAAATAAAAAACAATTTACCAAAATTAAAGATAAACAAACAAAGTTCATGCTCAGAAGAATGAACATTTATTTTTCTGTCGCATTTACAAGAAAAAATTAATATATCAAAAAAAAAATTGTCAAAAAAAAATCCAAAGCATTTGCATGAAAGTGTTTTTTCCTGTGTAAGTTTTTTGGACCTGCATACATAGAATTGGCACTGAATTTATTTATAAATTAAATTTGTTCGTTCTTTTTTCGTTTCTTATTCGATGCATTGCTTTTGTTTTCGTTTTGTAATACTCTTCATGTTGTTTCCATAGAAGATAGTACTATATTCTATAGAATGAATGTAAAGCTTTTCCCATATAAAATTTGCTATTTTATGTGTCATAAGCTAGAGCAGGATGGTTATACATATGGTGGTCTCATATGTCAAAGAAAAAACCAACCAAACTAGGGGTTTTTTTTAAAAGCTGCAGACACAACGGGTAAGGGCTTGACTGATGTAGTTTTAGAGCGACTAACTTCTCTAGGATTTTCAATTAGTGACTGCAGACGGCAAGGTTATGATAATGGCTCGAATATGAAGGGGAAAAACATTGGAATGCAAGCTCAGATTAAGCATTTAGAACATAGAGCATTTTTTGTGTCATGTGCTTCACATTCAGCTAACCTAGTTCTTTTGGATTCAGTTCAATGTTCACTTCAAGCTGTAATTTTTTTTGATACTATCCAATGTTAATATATGTTTTTTTTTCTAGTTCTGTTTCAAGATGGGAAATTTTAAAAAAAAATGTCAAAACACTAACTCTAAAGCCATTATGTACGACAAGATGGTAAAGTCGCATAGAAGCTTTAAAACCCTTAATATATAGTTTAGATAATATTTATGACGCTTTATTTGAAATAGGAAACGACACGGACAAGGACGGAATAACAAGAATTAACGCGAATAGTTTTTAATTTTAATTTTAGAAAAAATTAATATATTTAGCAAATATTTACAATCACCTGCTATTTGCTTAACGACGGCAGTAAATATGTTACGGGATACAAATCAGTTTTTAACAAATTTAAGAAATGAGGAAAAATTTCAGGGGTTTATCCTTCAAGCTAAAGAAATAGCTTTAAAATTAAATGTTCCTCCATATTTCCATGTCTGTGAAGTTAGCCCGTAAAAGATCCCGGAAAAACGCGATGGCAACACTTACATACAAATATCACGATATTTTTGAATGTCATCCCGGAAAAAAAATGTCATGACAGTTTTTTACTGTATCAATTCATAAAAATTTATAAACAATTTGTTTTGAAAACTGATGCCAACCCGGAAAAGATTATGTCACAATAAATTTTCTAACAAGAAAATAAATAATTTTTGAAAACAAAAAACGTGTATAATATCAAAAAAACATGAAATGATATATAAAGTTAATAATATAGGAAAATTAAGTACAGGAGTAGGTAAACAAAAAATAAACCAAAATAATAATATAAGTGGCAAAAAAATTCTATGATTTAGAGTCGTTTGAATTTAAATAACATAAGGCAAAAAAATCTTTGATTTAGAGCTCCGCTATAGTCATTTGAATTCGTAGAAGAAGTCCATTACCAGAAATCGGACTATATAGATTTTGTAGTTCAGGGATTGGCCTGTTTAAATAATAAGAAGCAAAAAAAAATTCTATGATTGAGAGCCTCGCTATAGTAGTTTGAATTTAAATGACAAGAGGCAAAAAAATTCTTTGATTTAGAGCTCCGCTATAGTCATTTGAATTCGTAGAAGAAGTCCATTACCAGAAACCGGACTATATGGGTTTTGTAGTTCAGGGATTGGCCTGTTTAAATAATAAGAGGCAAAAAAAATTCTATGATTGAGAGCCTCGCTATATTAGTTTGAATTTAAATGACAAGAGGCAAATCAATTCTTTGGTTTAGAGCTCCGCTATAGCCATCTGGTTTATTACCAGAACCTGGACTATATAGATTTTGTAGTTCAGGGATTGGCCTGTTTAAATAATAAGAGGCAAAAACAATTCTATGATTGAGAGCCTCGCTATAGTAGTTTGAATTTAAATGACAAGAGGCAAAACAATTCTTTGATTTAGAGCTCCGCTATAGTCATTTGAATTCGTAGAAGAAGTCCATTACCAGAAACCGGACTATAAAGGTTTTGTAGTTCAGGGATTGGCCTGTTTAAATAATAAAAGGCAAAAAAAATTCTATGATTGAGAGCCTCGCTATAGTAGTTTGAATTTAAATGACAAGAGGCAAAAAAATTCTTACATTTAGAGCTCCGCTATAGTCATTTGAATTCGTAGAAGAATTCTATTACCTGGAACCGGACTATATAGGCTTTGTAGTTCAGAGATTGGCCAGTTTAAATAATAAAAGGCAGAAAAATGCTATGATTAAGAGCTATCTGGTGAAAACTATTTGTGATACCCTTGACAGACTAGAGTTAAGCTAAACGCGTTTAGTTAAACTAGTTTAGTTAATCTACTATAAAACCAATTAGATTGACACAAAATGAGGCTTAGCAAACCCTGTTTCAACAATAAAATACGGTAGCGCTATGATTGTCCGGAGTCGGTATTAAACAAATGTCATTGTCATTGCTCAGTTCTGAAGTACTCCGTTATTATACAGAATTATACAGAACAACGATATTACAAGAAAACCATACAACTTTTATGACTGATTTTTTTGGTTATACATACATTTCTATTAAATGAAAATTATTTAATTTAAAAAAATTAAATTTTAATTTTAAATTGGACCAATTAGAAAATAGCTATCTACATAGAACTCTACTCGATTGTTTTAAAAAAAATGCAGCTTTTATTTGTCATGGTATTATAATATGCACTCTACGGTAAGTGGTCTGAATGCACAAATGTGTATGTTGGTCGAAAACACATACAAAAATCAATTTTTGACATGATTCGTTTTCGTTACCCACACAATTGTGGTGGCAGGCAGGAAAAGGGATAGCACCTAGCCTGCCTAGTATACAAAATTGTGTATGCCAATTTTGATTACGAGAAACGAATGTGTCAAACATAGAATTATGTATAAATTGAAGACCAGTATACAGATTTGTGTATACCGCCTAATTTTGTTTTGGTCAGAAAAATAACACTAACTATAATAATAATAAAATAATTAATATGTTATCAAAAACAAATAATTAATATCTTATATAATTTATGTGTTATCAAATTATTATGCTCTTTTTTAAGAATTCCCATTTAACTAAGATCCGTTAAAATACGGAAGACATTGCAACCTGTCATTATTTACGTACACATTTGTGTATGTTGAACTTAAATTGAAGCCAAAAAAACTGAGCTCGAAAAGGAGAATTTTAAAAAGTAAGCGGCATCTATCATTGTATTACAGCACTAAATGACATTGTCCTATTTCGAAATTTTAACCTTCATTGTTAGATGGCGCTCTCGCTAAAACATTCCGCGGTTCCACACTTTAATTCGTTCAGCGTGATTCTTTCTTCGTTTCTTTCACCTTCACCAACAAACTAATTTTTTGGCGGGTAAATTTTGGATTCTTTTCACGTCAATAATTTTTTTTGATTCTCGCATTACGACAAAGATAAATCTTTCAAGGACACCTTGTTTATTTGTCGTTTTTGGGTTAATTTTAGTTTAATGTTTGCTTCAAGTGAAAAAAATATAATTTTCAACCAAGGAAGCAATTTTCGCAGCAAATAATAAATAATTTTTACTACACGAAATAAATCAAAAAACATAATTTTACGCACTTACATAAAAAAAGAAATGCGCAAAGAAATCAAATGTGAACGTCTATTGATTTTTTTAAATCAGAGAATCACGACGAAAGAATTAAAGTGTGGGTGAATAAATCAAAAAATATAATTTTACGCACATATATAAAAAAAGAAAGGCTATAGTAAAAAAAAGGGTGTACCAAAAAAATCGTTCGGATTGTTTTGTTTGCTTATAATAAAAAATAGAAATAAAAATGATCAATCAATTCAATTGTGTGGGTAACGAAAACGAGTCATGTCAAAAATTGATTTTTGTATGTGTTTTCGACCAACATACACATTTGTGCATACCACTTACCGTAGAGTACATATTATAATACCATGACAAATAAAAGCTGCGTTTTTTTTTTAAAACAATCGAGTAGAGTTCGCGATAGCTATTTTCTAATTGGTCCAATTTAAAATTAAAATTTAATTTTTTTAAATTAAATAATTTTCATTTAATAGAAATGTATGTATAACCAAAAAAACAGTTATAAAAGTTGTATGGTTTTCTTGTAATATCGTTGTTCTGTATAATTCTGTATAATAACGGAGTACTTTAGAACTGAGCAATGACAATGACATTTGTTTAATACCGATTCCGGACAATCATAGCGCTACCGTATTTTATTATTGAAACAGGGTTTGCTAAGCCTCATTTTGTGTCAATCTAATTGGTTTTATAGTAGATTAACCAAACTAGTTTAACTAAACGCGTTTAGATAAACCCTAGTCTGTCAAGGGTATCACAAATAGTTTTCGCCAAAAAGCTCTTAATCATAGCATTTTTTTGCTTGTTATTATTTAAACTGGCCTATCCTTGAACTACAAAGCCTATATAGTCCGGTTTCTGGTAATGGACTTCTTCTACGAATTCAAATGACTATAGCGGAGCTCTAAATCAAAGAATTGTTTTGCCTCTTGTCATTTAAATTCAAACTACTATAGCGAGGCTCTCAATCATAGAATTTTTTTTGCCTCTTATTATTTAAACAGGCCAATCCCTGAACTACAAAACCCATATAGTCCGGTTTCTGGTAAAGGACTTCTACGAATTCAAATGACTATAGCGGAGCTCTAAATCAAAGAATTGTTTTGCCTCTTGTCATTTAAATTCAAACGACTATAGCGAGGCTCTCAATCATAGAATTTTTTTTGCTTCTTATTATTTAAACAGGCCAATCCCTGAACTACAGAACCTATATAGTCCGGTTTCTGGTAATGGACTTCTTCTACGAATTCAAATGACTATAGCGGAGCTCTAAATCAAAGAATTTTTTTGCCTCTTGTCATTTAAATTCAAACTACTATAGCGAGGCTCTCAATCATAGAATTTTTTTGCCTCTTATTATTTAAACAGGCCAATCTCTGAACTACAAAACCCATATAGTCCGGTTTCTGGTAATGGCCTTCTTCTACGAATTCAAATGACTATAGCGGAGCTCTAAATCAAAGAATTTTTTTGCTTCTTGTCATTTAAATTCAATCTACTATAGCGAGGCTCTCAATCATAGAATTTTTTTTGCCTCCAATTATTTAAATAAGCCAATCCCTGAACTACAATATCCATATAGTCCGGTTTCTGGTAATAGACTTCTTCTACGAATCCAAATGACTATAGCGGAGCTCTAAATCAAAGAATTGTTTTGCCTCTTGTCATTTAAATTCAAACGACTATAGCGAGGCTCTCAATCATAGAATTTTTTTTGCCTCTTATTATTTAAACAGGCCAATCCCTGAACTATAAAACCCATATAGTCCGGTTTCTGGTAATGGACTTCTTCTACGAATTCAAATGACTATAGCGGAGCTGTAAATCAAAGAATTGTTTTGCCTGTTGTCATTTTAATTCAAACTACTATAGCGAGGCTCTCAATCATAGAATTTCTTTTGCCTCTTATTATTTAAACAGGCCAATCTCTGAACTACAAAACCCATATAATCTGGTTTCTGGTGATGGACTTCGTCTACGAATTTAAATGACTATAGCGGAGCTCTAAATCAGAGAATTTTTTTGCCTCTTGTCATTTAAATTCAAACTACTATAGCGAGGCTCTCAATCATAGAATTTTTCTTGCCTCTTATTATTTAAACAGGCCAATTTCTGAACTACAAAACCCATATAGTCCGGTTTCTGGTAATGGACTTCTTCTACGAATTCAAATGACTATAGCGGAGCTCTATATCAAAGAATTGTTTTGCCTCTTGTCATTTAAATTCAAACTACTATAGCGAGGCTCTCAATCATAGAATTTCTTTTGCCTCTTATTATTTAAACAGGCCAATCTCTGAACTACAAAACCCATATAATCCGGTTTCTGGTAATGGACTTCATCTACGAATTTAAATGACTATAGCGGAGCTCTAAATCAAAGAATTTTTTTGCCTCTTGTCATTTAAATTCAAACTACTATAGCGAGGCTCTCAATCATAGAATTTTTTTTGCTTCTTATTATTTAAACAGGCCAATCCCTGAACTACAAAACCCATATAGTCCGGTTTCTGGTAATGGACTTCATCTACGAATTCAAATGACTATAGCGGAGCTCTAAATCAAAGAATTTTTTGCCTCTTGTCATTTAAATTCAAACTACTATAGCGAGGCTCTCAATCATAGAATTTTTTTTGCTTCTTATTATTTAAACAGGCCAATCTCTGAACTACAAAACCCATATAGTCCGGTTTCTGGTAATGGACTTCTTCTACGAATTCAAATGACTATAGCGGAGCTCTAAATCAAAGAATTTTTTGCCTCTTGTCATTTAAATTCAAACAACTATAGCGAGGCTCTCAAACATAGAATTTCTTTTGCCTCTTATTATTTAAACAGGCCAATCCCTGAACTACAAAACCCATATAGTCCGGTTTCTGGTAATGGACTTCTTCTACGAATTCAAATGACTATAGCGGAGCTCTAAATCAAAGAATTTTTTGCCTCTTGTCATTTAAATTCAAACTACTATAGCGAGGCTCTCAATCATAGAATTTCTTTTGCCTCTTATTATTTAAACAGGCCAATCCCTGAACTACAAAACCCATATAATCCGGTTTCTGGTAATGGACTTCATCTACGAATTTAAATGACTATAGCGGAGCTCTAAATCAGAGAATTTTTTTGCCTCTTGTCATTTAAATTCAAACTACTATAGCGAGGCTCTCAATCATAGAATTTCTTTTGCCTCTTATTATTTAAACAAGCCAATCTCTGAACTACAAAACCCATATAATCCGGTTCCTGGTAATGGAATTCATCTACGAATTTAAATGACTATAGCGGAGCTCTAAATCAAAGAATTTTTTTGCCTCTTGTCATTTAAATTCAAACTACTATAGCGAGGCTCTCAATCATAGAATTTTTTTTGCCTCTTATTATTTAAACAGGCCAATCCCTGAACTACAAAACCCATATAGTCCGGTTTCTGGTAATGGACTTCTTCTACGAATTCAAATGACTATAGCGGAGCTCTATATCAAAGAATTGTTTTGCCTCTTGTCATTTAAATTCAAACTACTATAGCGAGGCTCTCAATCATAGAATTTCTTTTGCCTCTTATTATTTAAACAGGCCAATCTCTGAACTACAAAACCCATATAATCCGGTTTCTGGTAATGGACTTCATCTACGAATTTAAATGACTATAGCGGAGCTCTAAATCAAAGAATTTTTTTGCCTCTTGTCATTTAAATTCAAACTACTATAGCGAGGCTCTCAATCATAGAATTTTTTTTGTTTCTTATTATTTAAACAGGCCAATTTCTGAACTACAAAACCCATATAGTCCGGTTTCTGGTAATGGACTTCTTCTACGAATTCAAATGACTATAGCGGAGCTCTAAATCAAAGAATTTTTTGCCTCTTGTCATTTAAATTCAAACTACTATAGCGAGGCTCTCAATCATAGAATTTCTTTTGCCTCTTATTATTTAAACAGGCCAATCCCTGAACTACAAAACCCATATAATCCGGTTTCTGGTAATGGACTTCATCTACGAATTTAAATGACTATAGCGGAGCTCTAAATCAAAGAATTTTTTTGCCTCTTGTCATTTAAATTCAAACTACTATAGCGAGGCTCTCAATCATAGAATTTTTTTTGTTTCTTATTATTTAAACAGGCCAATTTCTGAACTACAAAACCCATATAGTCCGGTTTCTGGTAATGGACTTCTTCTACGAATTCAAATGACTATAGCGGAGCTCTAAATCAAAGAATTTTTTGCCTCTTGTCATTTAAATTCAAACTACTATAGCGAGGCTCTCAATCATAGAATTTCTTTTGCCTCTTATTATTTAAACAGGCCAATCTCTGAACTACAAAACCCATATAATCCGGTTTCTGGTAATGGACTTCATCTACGAATTTAAATGACTATAGCGGAGCTCTAAATCAGAGAATTTTTTTGCCTCTTGTCATTTAAATTCAAACTACTATAGCGAGGCTCTCAATCATAGAATTTCTTTTGCCTCTTATTATTTAAACAAGCCAATCTCTGAACTACAAAACCCATATAATCCGGTTCCTGGTAATGGAATTCATCTACGAATTTAAATGACTATAGCGGAGCTCTAAATCAAAGAATTTTTTTGCCTCTTGTCATTTAAATTCAAACTACTATAGCGAGGCTCTCAATCATAGAATTTTTTTTGCCTCTTATTATTTAAACAGGCCAATCCCTGAACTACAAAACCCATATAGTCCGGTTTCTGGTAATGGACTTCTTCTACGAATTCAAATGACTATAGCGGAGCTCTAAATCAAAGAATTTTTTTGCCTCTTGTCATTTAAATTCAAACTACTATAGCGAGGCTCTAAACCATAGAATTATTTTGCTACTTTTTGTATAAACAGGTCAATCTCTGTACTACAGTACTTTGAAGTGCATAGTAATTTATATTCGTAAGTGTATTTATTATTATTTAATTAATTTATTTTATTTAAAAAAATTATTAATTAATTAATTATTATTTAATTAATCTGGAATTTTGACAATTTTTAGAAGAAACCAAACTTTTTTGACATTGTTGTTGTTTACAAATTTAATTATTACTTATTATATAAACAAACCCACTCGTTCATATTCAAATTATGTAATATTTTATTTTGTCATCATGTCAGCTATACATTATAGCTATATATAGCGCAAGCTAATATTTGTTAATCGGTTTTTATTTATAATGGCCGCCATTTCGTGTATTGTTTTTCATAATAATTTTTCTTACTATCGTTATATTTTTATATCGTGATAGTTATAGTTTCATTATAATTTCTTTAATATATAATGGTGTTGCCATACTTAACTATAATCATTTTACGGGATGATTTTACGGGCTAACTTCACAAAGGTCATATTTCCCTGATGCTCCAAGACGCCCCAGTCGAAAACCTCAACTTTTTTCATACGAAGGTAGAGACGAAACTATATCAAATCCTGAACGAAAGTTTAAAGTTGAATTTTATTTCCAAATCCTATATTTCCAATTCCTATTCAATCTGTTAGCGAACGGTTTGAACAAATTTCGGAACACAATAATATTTTCAAATTTTTGCATGATATTTCTGTAGTTTCATTAAATGATCCTGACCTTTAACGGAAATGCCTTTCCCTAGAAAAGCATTTAACTTTCAACTCAAATTCCGATATAGCAGGATTAGAATTATGTATTAGACGAAATTGAAATATTTCAAAGTACAGTTTCAGGAATTTTTTTAAGCCCTATAGAATCGTTAGATTTTATATTTAATAAGAAATTAGAGTCGATATTACCAAATCTAGCAGTAGCGCTTAGAATTTTATTGACAATACCAGTTACAGTAGCTTCTGGAGAACGTAGCTTTTCCAAGTTAAAAATTATTAAAAATTATTTACGTAGTACCACGGAACAAGAAAGACTTGTAGATTTAGCTAGAATATCTATAGAAATTGATTTTCTGAGCAACTTGGATTATACTGACTTGATAGACGATTTTGCAAAACTTAAAGCACGGAAAGTAAACTTTAATTAATTAATTAATCTATTTTTACAAAATATTTGTTTTATTTATGTATTTAAATGCACCCGTGAATTTTAGTGCTTTTTGTACAAATATTTTTAGTTTTTTTTTTTATTATAGATATTTTGTATATATTTTGTTGTGTATTCGCACGCTGAATTAGTACGATAGTAATATTTAATCTTTTTATTTATTTTTTAAATATATATTTTTGAGGACTATACCTACGTGGAACACCTCGTTAAAAAAATGCATTGCAGGTCCTACCACACGGGTGATGTGGAAACGGATTATTTAATGCAAACCTTTCCTTAGGGCGGCATTTTTGAAAAGTGCACGGGCGCCAAAAGGCCTAGCGCCGGCCCTGCATATTTGAGGTGCTAAAGGCAATCAAGAAAGGGTTTAGTTGCGTTCTTAATTAATAGAGACATAATTATTTTACGTGTTATCGGTGATTATTGTCGCCAAACATAGATAGAAAAACTGCGCACCATCTGTTTACATTTTCGCTGTTTACAAAACGTTTTTATAATTTATATACGAAAATATATAATCGGGCTCCGTACAGTTTTATTTTAATCATGTTATATATTTTGCTGTCAACAAAGCTCCATTTATTTTCTATAAATATCATCCTAAATATAAAAAAAATAAATATTCACATGTAAATATCAACAAAAATGACAACCAAATTAGATTTTCTTGCAAGAAAGAGACAGAAAATAAGTTACCTCGCCAGCATACTTATTTGAATAAGTTAGGTTCCACAAATAAGTATTCGTTTCGAAAACAGCCTAAGTCCCTTATATTATATATCATGCAGTTTCAAAGACACACCAAAGACTATGTCACATTTTGGGATTGGGATTATGCTAGAACGAGCATAAAACAATTAAATTTTAGATACTTTTTAATTGATTTCAAATTTGATTAATAGCTCTCGGTTATATAAAAAAATAAATGCTGTAACTTTTTTTCTCGCTACATAAGTACATAGATCGTACAATTAAAAATAGCAACAACCAATATTTATCAACAACAATGGTATTAACTTTTTATTATATTTAATAACTCTTTTTTAATTACCTATTATAATTTACTATTCAACATTGTCACTTTCCATAAATATTGTATATCTTTTTAAAAAAATTATAATTTTTGTACCATTTTACTACTTTTTCTGATTTTTTAAACATATTTTATTAATTTAATAACGGTTATGTTACCTTTTTATTAATTTATTAATTTTTTGTTACTTATAACTTCTAATAGCATTTTGTTATTTTTTAAAATTAATTATTACTGTTTTTATTACTTTTTAATAACTTTTATAACTTTTAAACTTATTATAACTTATAATATCATATTTTTTATACAAATTTTACAACTCTTTATAACTCTTAAACTTTACTTTTTGACTTAGGTACTATAAATTTTAGACTCGTAGTTTTTAAAAAATGTACAATTTTTATCTTTTTATAATTTTTTAGAAATACTTTATAAACTTAATAAAGTTTTTTGTTACTTATTATATCTTTAAATAACATTTTTTATAATTTTTAAGATTTATTATTTTTTATAACTTTTTAATAATTTTTATATCTTACTATAACTTTTTGAGTATTTTTTATAACTTTCAACATCATATTTTTTGTTCAAAGTTTACAACTTTTCATAACCCTAACAACTAATTTTTATAACTTTTAATAAATTTTATAACTTTTTTTATCTTTAAATGTCTTTATATTTTATAATATAATTGTTATACTGTTTTAACTTATGTACTATAAGTTTTATACATTTTTGCAACTTTTCATTAAATTTGTATAATTTAAAAAATAATTGCAATTTTTACACCATTTAATTACTTTTATAATTTTATTATTGTATTTTTTAAACATACTTTGTAAACTTGATAGCATTTTTTGTTACATTGATCTAGAGTAAAGCTGTATACTACTATAATACTTAGCACAATTTACAAATTAACTGAACAATAATTAACATAGTAGTACATTAGCCCAGTTTTCTTTTTTAAAAATAATAATTTTTAATATTAAAACGTGTGCTTTCTTATCGCTGTCATGAAAGTGTTCTTCAATTGCTTCGATAATGTGGTCAGGCCCAATACTAAATGTATAAGTCTCGAAATATATTTTATAAAATATAAGTTCGAGCTCATCATACCATCTAGTTATGTATGTGAAACTTCTTCTTACCATCTTTTATAGCCAGGTAACAACGCTAATTTATTGTTCATCTTTCGTCTTTAACAGGTAGGTTTTTATTTTAATATTATAAATTTTAAATTTGTTATTTTACTTTTATGTCCGCTATTTTAAAAGTAAAATAAAACAGAATAAAAGATCTTCCGAGTCGGAACAAGTATAGTTTCATATAATACTTAAAAACAAACAAATCCAAACTCAATGTACAAAAACTTTATAAACTTAATAACGTTTTTTGTTAGTTATAATAACTTTTATAAGATTTTTTATAATTTTTAAAATTTATTATTATTTTTTATAAGTTTTTAATAATTTTTTTAACTTATTATAACTTTTAAGGTATTTCTTTTATAACTTTTAATGTTATTATAACTTTTAACATATTTTTTGTTCAAAGTTTATAACTTTTCATAACAATAACAATATATATATAACTAATTTTATAACTTTAATAAATTCCACAACTTTTTATATTAACAATATTGTAATATTGTTTTAACTAAGGTACTATAAGTTTTATACATTTTTGCCATTTTTCATTAAATTTCCATAATTTTAAAAAAATTGCAATTTTTACAACATTTAATTACTTTTATAATTTTTTAAACATACTTTATAAACATCGACATTTATCTAGAGTAAAGCTGTATACTACTATAATACTTAGCACAATTTACGAATTAACTGAAGAATGATTGATATTAGCCTAATAAAATAAAATAATATTTCTGTCAGCTGTTTTCTTTTTTAAATATATTAATTTTGAATATTAAAGCCTGTGCTTTGTTATCGCTGTTATCAAAGTGTTCTTTAATTTCTTCTATAATGTGGTCAGGCCCAATACTGACTACGTCACATTTTTAAATAGTTTTAAATGTATATTAAATTTCATTTCGGTTATGTAAAAAATAAATGCTGTAACTTTATTGCATTGAACTTTTGAATATATCAAAAAGTTTGTAAGTTACGTGTAATTAGCATAAAGTTAAAGTTGTCAGCTTTGCACTATGTTTTATTTATCAGTTTTGTACTGTATAGCGATAATGTACTTGCGCAAGTCGTTGTCATTAATTATTTTTTTGTAGAATATTTAATATCTTTGATGATACTCTGATCAGTTTAAACAAGAAATATGCTTTTAAGAATTACTTCCTGATTGGTTTACTAAAATATATATGAGTTTTCATAATTAAGTTTATTAAACTTTAAAATTGACATGAAAACTAAATTTTTGATATATTATTATGCGATATATAACGTAATTTTTAGTAAATTAAGTAGTAATTTTCATTAATGATTTGTCGCTGGTTATCATAACAAAATATAATAATAAAACAATGACTTAATAGTGAAATGCACTAATGTGATTAGTAACCAAATATAAAATCTAATTTTACGCGAGAAATTTTTATCGTTTCATCGTTGTTACTGTTGACTATGCATGCTATTCTAAATACAAAATGATTATTAGTTTCTATGCACTGTTAGTGACCTAACTTATCATCGTTTTTCACCTTTATCACTCATCGTTTTTTCTATGTTTTTTTTACTTAATCGATTGACTTATCTCACACTATTGCAACGAAAACATAACTGAAATAATGATCATACAAGTTAATAAACATGATCGAACATGATCTTTTTATAATTGTGACGAAAATATGCGAAATCCGATTATAACAATAACAATTATAAAAAAATATGATAAAAAATATTATTTAACCTATATTTTTATTATATTAGAACTTTTCATTCTCATTTGCATCCATCAGATTTGCTGTTGTTATGATATGTATAGCGATACATTTTCAAGATCAAGTTTAGTTTTATTTTTCTTATTTGCGATTACATAAAAATAAAATATAGTGATACTTGTCAAGATCAAAAAAACTATTTATTTTATTTAATTATAATAATTTTTTTATTAATTTTATAATAATTTCCACCACCAGACTACACCACATTCTATGCATAAAATCTTAAATTATATGATAAAATCCAAGATGGAGGATTTTTACGTTTTCGGACCTCCATAAGAAAATACATGCGATTTTGAGTTGGAACTCTCATAGCTTATCTACGATTTTCAAGATCAAGTTTACTTATGCATTTCTTATACGTATTATTCGAACTTTCTTAATCAACAATAAAAAATTATATCATACATGTAAGAGTAAAATCCAATTTTAATAATCTTTATTATTATGTATTCGTATACAATAATAATAAACACTAAATTTAATTGTTAATAATGTTTCGTTCCACTTTCCATTTCAACTATTAATAAAAGTTGGTTGATGTTGTTGTTACGATATGTAATTTTTTACGTTTTTCAAGATCAAGTTCACTATTGTCTTTCTTATCCGCGGTTTCCAGTATCAATTTAATTTGTATCGTACATATAAAAACAAATTTCAATGTTTAAATCTTTATCTATATAATATGCAATCGTATACAATAACAAGAGCAATTTAATATGAAACAACTCAAACAACTTAACCCTTTCAATACTAAAAAAAAAAAAAAAAAAATATTTAATTTACTATCGAAACCATATTCTTGCATATAAAGGGTTTACACATTCCATTTAAAATATACATATATGTATATATATATATGGCGAAAAATACGTGAAATCACAAATTTTTGTAAGTCATGTTGTAATTTTATGGTTTTTATGTTTTGAATGTGTAGCCTTGATTGAAAAAAAAAATATGAAATACTTTAATTTTTTTTATTGTTGTTGTTGTTAAAGATACAAGGTGTCAAAATTTGAAAAAAATGATAATCATGGTATTGTATTTATCGCAATAAAAAGAAAAATAATTGTCCGATAATTATGATTTTAGGCTCATTTTAAAGGTAGATTAATAAGAATTTATAAAAAAATATAAAAATAGTATATCGTTTAATTCTTTCATCTTTAAATTTCCCGCCAAAATGTTCTTTTTAAATTTTCTCAAAAACCTATTTTTTTTTTTTTTTTTTATAGAATTCGACAATTAATATTTTACAACATATCAAAAAACTAGAATGCCGTTATTTTTTTTTTTTTTGCAAAATGCGTTTAAGTAAGAGCAATATTTCATTTTTATATGGAAAAACTGTATTTCAGTGGATATTTACCAGTGTTTTGAAAATGTTTACAAAAAGGATAGTTCAGTTAAATTATTATTATTTATTATTCGAATTTAATTGCATATATTTAAAATTTGAAACTAAAATTCTTTGTTCTATAATTTTATTTTATTGTTTAACATTAAATCTTATTCAAATTAAAAATTACAATTTAAATTTAACATAATCGTCAGAATTAGAATATTTTTTACAATTCAAATAGCCATCCTCTGTTGGAATAACAGCATGGAAACCGTGAGTTCCTTTTATTGTTTTTAAATTTTCAAACCTAGTTGCAAGTTTGATTTGCTTGGATTTATATTCTGCGTCTGAACAAAATCCAAAATTGATATCTGTCTTCAACGTTTTAGCCCATTTAAATAATTCATCTGCATTGGTTATTGTACTGCTGTATTCCATTGTGAGACTAGCTCTGGATGCCATTCTTTTGATGGTACCTCCTACTCCATCACATGGACCTTTTCCATGAGCTGTTGCATGGAAATGCCATTCACAATCAACTCCAAAATCCTCTTTGTGTTTTAAGATATTCTTAAAATTTTTCTTATTTTTATAATGCGTGACTGCGCCATCGGTAATATAATAAATTTTAGATAAGCTGGATATTTTAGTTTTCAAGAATTGCATCAATTTTTCAATGAATAAGTGAACCGCTACAGCATCGTGGTGAAGACAATCCGATATTATAATGAAGGTGTGGTGAAGTAATTTGCCCTCCAAATTTTGGAAAATTATAAATGGATGAATAGTCGCTTGCTTATTATTCCAATGAAATCCTTGTGCGGCATTTTGCATTATAAATGCATAATTTTCTGCAAAATCACATAAAACTATCACCTCCGTAGACTTCAGCGCCAATTTTTTATTTTTTAAGAAGCTGGACTGCTGAATTGAAATGAAACAATGAGGTAACAGATTCTTCAGCTTATTTATGACATAATCCAGAAATTCATCCAACGGTTGGGAAAAGGTCTCCAGATTGCACCTATCGGTAGAAACCCACTGATTAAATTTTAACTCAGCATGCTCGCAGCCATGTTCCCGAAATGAATTTTTTAAATATTCTTTAAAGTTATCTAGTCCTGGGAAGCTTTCGCATTGTAGAAGGTAACATGTTGGTGTAGGCTCATCACATAAAATAGTTGAAATACAATCCCGGTAGTGCGCTATCTTTCCGTTGGTAATAGTTTCCATTTTGGTGCCATAAATAATTAATTTTACATTCTGATGTATGGTACACACGCAGACTGTGTGCGTTCCACTACTACCTGGTTGTACACAGTATTTTGGACGAAGTAGTGAAAATTTAGAAAATCCAATTTTTTTTGATTCATCATCCTGATACATCGTCTTATATCCTTCGTAGCACTCTTTCAAAGTACACATCATTAGCCGCTTTTGAACTTTAGCTTTATCGACTGTTAAACAATCATTTTTACCTGGCATTATCCGACTAACATCATCATCAGTATAATAAGATAATACTGCTTGCTTCAGCTCATCACTTATTCGTTTCCCTACTTTAGGTGCTGGACGACTTAATGGACCATTCTTGTCTCGTAGATCTTTAGCGGTTCGCACCATATGTTGCGTTGCCTTGAACTCATTCTGGATTTCTTGAATGGTTAATGATTTTGGCAATATAGTAAGTAGCTGAATCTTATCACTGGTTTTCTCCAGTTCCTCGAATTTAGCTTTTAGATCACCAATCAATTCATCATATAGTGCAACCTTCCTTTGATCTTCGGCTGACTGATTCAAAAGCGGCATGATTCCCGGAACCAAAGATGTTGATGGTGTTATTGAAGCTAAATCTATTACTTTTTGCTGCTGATGTTTTGGCCTGGCTTCTAACGTACTCGGATATATAGGAGATTTTCCAAGAAAGGGTAACACTTCATTCATTTTTTCCAAAACAGACACATTTTTTAAATAGCACTCTTCACTATCACTGCTATTATCGTTATCGGCTATTTGCGGTGTTAGAGGTAATGTTGTTGATGGTCCTGCAACTGTTGACAACTCTGGTTCTAATTTTCGTCGTTTGCAGGTAATATTTATATAGCACGTTGAACAGAGATACAAATTATCTTGATTCTCAACTGATTGTGGCATAAATTGCTTAACATAATCCGTAACTCGTTTTAGTTTACTCGAACACTTTGAATCGCGATATGGTTTACAACACTTTCGAAATTTATCCATTATCAAATTTAGCGCACTAGTACTTATTTATCCACTTAAACTTACATTCAATTTTACACACTGTTTTTTTTTTTTTTTTTTTTTTTTTTTTTTTTTTTTTTTTTTTTTTTTTAAAAAAGAAAGTATTAATCATCCAATGGATTTAATGTCCCTTTAAGGTCAATTAATACTCCCCTTTTCATTCACGCACTCACCCACCCATTCACCTACTCACACATTTACAGTATACCACCTGCACATTGCAAGCTCCATGTCAACCTGCATACTGACATGGACGGTGGGTCGGCGCTGAATTCTGCACTCCAGTAGAGGGTCTAAGTTGTGTTTATTAACATCACCGATCGTAATCGATGAAGAAAATTCGCTTTACATCCTGCCTCTGGTGGGATTCGAACCCAGTACCTCCCGGTCCAAGTGCCGAAGCTTTAACCACTGCGCCACTTGCACTGTTACTTTTTCAAATTTTAAAAAATCTTGCTCGTTATTTAAAATGTTGTCTACAATTCACAATGTCAACTAATCAAAAACTTAAATTTTTACTCTTATTTATATCAACAATGTTCATTTTTTGTTTTCAAAAGAAGTACTCATCGTTTAACACGTACGCCTGCGTCAAGTTAAAATAATGAACCCCCAATAAAAAAGGGGAAAACAACATTTTTAATTAGTCTTTTATAAAATAACCCAAGAAAGAAAAGGAATTTATGGTACTACGACTAACCAAACGGTATAAACCAGGGGGTGGCACCTCATAATTCTGTGTCTCATACTTTAATATGACGTAATAAACTGTACAATAAATAATAAACAAAACACACAAATTAAGTGAACTCAACAATGTTCATTTTTTGTTTTCAAAAGAAGTACTCATCGTTTAACACGTACGCCTGCGTCAAGTAAAAATAATGAACCCCCCAATAAAAAAGGGGAAAACAACATTTTAATTAGTCTTTTATAAAATAACCCAAGAAAGAAAAGGAATTTATGGTACTACGACTAACCAAACGGTATAAACCAGGTGGTGGCACCTCATAATTCTGTGACTCATTCTTAAATATGACGTAATAAACTGTACAATAAATAATAAACAAAACACACAAATTAAGTGAACTACCTCTTTTGTAAACAATTTCAAAACACTGAGAAATATCTATATAGCCTTCCATATAAAAATGAAATACTTCTCTTACTAAAACGAATTCTGCAAGAAAACAAAAAATAACGGCATTCTAGTTTTTTGATATGTTGTAAAATATTAATTGTCGAATTCTATAAAAAAAAAAAAAAAATTAAAAAAAATAGGTTTTTGAGAAAATTTAAAAAGAACATTTTGGCGGAAAATTTAAAGATGAAGGAATTAAACGATATACTATTTTTATATTTTTTTATAAATCCTTATTAACCTACCTTAAAAATGAGCCTAAAATCATAATTATCGGACAATTATTTTTCTTTTTATTGCGATAAATACAATACCATGATTATCATTTTTTTCAAATTTTGACACCCTGTATCTTTAACAACAACAACAATAAAAAAAATTAAAGTATTTCATATTTTTTTTTTCAATCAAGGCTACACATTCAAAACATAAAAACCATAAAATTAAAACATGACTTACGGCTCCATAGAGTGAATTTGTGAGTTGAAGAATTTTTCACCATATATATATATATATATATATATATATATATATATATATATATATATATATATATATATATATATATATATATATATATATATATATATATATATATATATATATATATATATATATATATATATATATATATAATACAATTCTTCATTACAGTTGAACAGGCGAACAACAAACCTTAACAAATTTCAATAAAATTCATATGATCATATGTTGAAACGAAGATTTTAGTTATCGAGACATTACTATATTTCTCATGTTATATGAAGATGACATGAAAAGCCAGTATTCAATATTCATTTACTATGGGAAAATCTTTTGGGATGGGATTTGTTCCAGAACCATCACAAAACAACTACTTATATATGATACATCATGCATTTAGAGTAACAAAAATAACCAAATTTTAAATTATTTTAATACAAATTTATTTCATTAAAACATCCTTTGGAGGTAAGTGGTTAGCATTAGATTTTTTTTTTTTTATTTTCAATTTTCGCGTTTCACGTTTCAAACTATCCCGGTTCTCGTTTACTCTACACAAACTCTCAGCAAGTTGAATCCAAAAATCCACTAGACTGAGATAATTTGTGCCTTTCTCTTTGGCAATTTTTTTGAGAGCAGCCACAAATTAACCACTGTAATGTCTAAAAGATGGTAAAAAATTGGAACATACCACTTTCTAGCTTTCAATTTAATTTTATGTCAACCGATCAGGCTATCTAGTAGGCCCATCTCACCCATGTGTTTATTATATTCGGTTATAATGTTAGAACAATCCACTTCGATCGTTTGTTTTTGCAATGAATATACCGTTTGACTTTTGTCGATGCAACGATGATAACAGTGTCACATAATTTGTGTCTTTCCACAAAACCACATTTACATCTACATCTTCGATCGTGCCACCTGTTCTACAACAAAACCTCGAGGCTTGTCTTTTAAAGAACGTTCCGCAGGTAATTTTCAGAAAGGCAGTCTGTCATGACGTACCGTGCCAATCGTTTGAATCCCAACTCTATGCAGTTTTACAACAAGTGGTAAACTAGTATAGTAGTTATCGAAGTACACGTGATGATTTACGTGTCGTGGCACATCCCGCCATAATCGAATTACAACATTTGAAGAACTACCTAAATTTGGTCACATGCTAGTTGTTTTTCATTTTCTTGTCCAGTAAATAATTCAAAATTGTAAGTGAATCCGGAAACACCACTTAGAACAAAAAACTTGTAGCCCCATTTATGAGGTTTCATCGGCATATATTGTTTCAGGTAGCTTCTACCTTTAGATGAACAAAGTTCATCTATGAAAGCTCATGTAAACAGCTGTTCCTCTATTGAAAGATTTCGTTCAAGTGGAACTTTTTTGAAATTCTCGATGAGTGCATTAATCACTGGTCGTATTTTAAATAATCGATCATGGTTAGCGCTTGTTCATGGTAAACAGTTAATATTGCAATTAAAATGAAGAAAGTTTCGGATTTTTTCGAATTTGTTGATCGAAATGGTATCTCGAATAATATTGTGTCCCACTTCGACGGACCAATAACGGCCCAAGCTTGTTACCTTGTGCACAGACGTTACTATACATACTCCGATAAATTTTTCCAAATCTCGTACGTTCAATGAAAATGTATTTTGGATGTTTTCCTCAGTGGCGTAATAATTTGATTCTTGAACAATATGTTGTTTTAATTTCGAGTCAAACAAATAATTGTAAATTTATAGCGGGGTCTGTAGTTCAAGTATTTCCGATGGCAATGTATCATCGCCCGAAAATTTATATTTTTCTGGACAAACATCTATATTTTTCGTTTTCAAATAACGTTGCTGAACTTTTTTTTAATTCCTTAACTTCACTGGACTCATTGGGAACCACATCAAGGTTTTGATCTTCCGCAATTTGCAGATTATTTAATTCATTTTCATTATTAAATATTATAAAATGTAAATTTTCGATATCAAATTGACGTTCGTCGTTAATTTCATCGAATGGTTCTATAACAAAGCGGCAATTTATTCGATCTAAATTTAAATCTTCTTCGTTATCAATACTACTTGCCAGATCATCTTCACTTTCGCTATATTTAGCAATATTTGCAATTTGATCAGCGTTCAGATACTTCCTTCTGTTTTCCATTTTCACCTGCCTCAAGTATAAAAATATGACTTAGGAGTGCGAAAATCATTAATTTTCCAAGTATAAGAATTGGTTGTATCATATATGATACAACCAAAAAATGATAAGTACTTGCATGATGTATCATATATGATACAACCAATATTTTCCAATATTTACAACGATATATTGCAATTTATTTATAAAAATTAATAAAAATGATAATAATAAATAAAAATGAATGACAATAATATTTTTATATATAAAATATTTAATAATTACCTGCAAATTCACGATTTGTAATCGGCCTTGAGAGCAACAAACACTTTACCTCAGTAAGCTACAAACAACTACTAGTTTTATTAACAATTGCGCGCGTAAATTAGAAAGATATGCATTGGTATGTGTGAGTAAATGAGCGTATAAGCGATATACATAGAAAAATATAACAGAAAACACGTAAAAACATCATATTTTTGAGTTTGAATTGGTTGTATCATATATGATACAGTATGCATTGCAGGGTTAAACAAAAATTATACTTGAGATAGAATATAATGAAAATATTCTATTCCATATGTGTATTATAATTTTATATCATTTTTCCATGTGGTTGTTTGTATTCACGGACATGCAACGTCATCAGTTCCTCTCTCCATTGATTATTTTCACGCCGTTGTTAATTCTAGTATGTTCAGTCAATTTTCAATCAGTGTAGTGAATAGTTGATCCGATAATATCGTTGCCTAATTAGAATATTAATTGCTTAAATTTTGGACTCCGACTGGACTCGAACCGGCGATTTTTGCGATAATAACACTTAGCGGCGTAAACCTTAACCACTGCACCACCAAAGCAATACCTATGTAGAGTTTAATTCCTAACAATATAAATTAGTTATAAATCAATATATTTAAATACAAAATTAAACTTAAAACATACTTAATTTGGTTTATTTCATTTGTTGCAAACTACACCAGCACACCAACATACAAAAGACCGCGAAATACGATTACAACTAAATACATTTTTTCAGCACGATAGTATTGATGCATCAGTGTTGTCAGTTCGTGGGAAATTTTCCTTTTTGCGGGAAATTCATCTCTCGTACGGGATGAAAAGTGATGATTAAAAAAAAATATTTTTCTAAAATACACAATTTTCGATTCCAATAATTCGCTTAAAATAATTTTTTAAATTTATGTTTAATTTTGACTAAATTTAAATATTTGGTCGGCGATAGATCGTCGTTGAAGAAAGACGTGTTTTTGTCTCTCCTCGAAATAAATAAGTAAATTAATTTAAATGTGTTTAATTAATTAACTAATAAATAACTAATATATTAGTGATAGTTAAATATATAATAATATGTGTAATATAATAAGTATTATAATAATAATAATAATAATACTTGTACATAAACGCAGTGATTGTTGAATACTCTTCTTCCATACACACAAACTTTGAATCGTGTGTTATACGACGTTCAACAAATAAAAGGCAGCATGCCGGAAAATGGTAAAATTCTAAAGAAATCTACCTTAAAATTAAAAAACAATTTACCAAAAATAATGAAAAATAAACAAAGTTCGTGCTCAGGGGAATGAAAATTTAATTTTTTGCCGCAATTACGAGAGATAGATAAATAAAGTCAAAAAAAAAATATTGAACAGAAAATCTTCATAGCATTCGTATGAAAGTGTTTTTTCGTGTTTACATTATTTGGGCCTGCATACATATAAACCGTATTTTTTATATTTTTCTTCTACTTGGCCGTATACATACACGCAGTGGTGCGTATATCATGTTGTCGTATATATATTACAAAATTTTGTGAACTTTTCCTGTATTTTTATACTAATACAAATCAATAGATGACCGAAATATTTGATAGGATCGGTGTATACTCGAGTACAGTTTGGCTTGTAGAATACATTTTCGTTGGTTCCGCATAATTATATATTTGTTGTATACCAAAACCGAACACAATCATATTCTATAAGCCGTACTGTTGCGACACGCATGTAATTTTTCACTTCTGTTTAATTGTATTGTGCGTATACGAACATGAAATTTTATTCTCTATTTACTCCAAGTTGTGCATATGTTTCGAAAATACATTTACGTAAAAAAATGTTTAAATGGAAAATTAGAATTAGGGGGTGTGTTTTGTTTGTTATTATATAATTCAAAAGTGCATTTCGATCACGATTTTGTTTTTAATTTTTATTTTTCATTATTGTTTTAGTCTTTTTATGCATGAACGAGGCGTGGCTACACATATTTGATCTTCAAATCTATTTTGTTTTTTGTTGTTTGTAAAAACAAAAACGAGAAATCTAGAACAAATGTGTCATATTTGATTTCTATTGGCCGTGTACAAATACTATCAAATAGAAGTTAAAAATATACGCCAATACTATCAAATAGGAGTTAAAAAGTGGCATTATCCGCGTGTATAGCCGATTATTGTACGGCCAGAATCTACTAAAGTATAAGTCCTGCTAACTCCACACATATGAAATAAACAATAACTAAGTAAAGATGTATTGGAAATTTTTTTTCCATAGTAATTTTTTTTTGAAAAACTAAGTATAAGTGTATTAGTGCAGAAACAAAAAAAATGAAGAAAAAAAATCCAAATTTACGTTGCACTGTTAGTGTAACCAACACACTCTTTGTTAGTTTTTTTTGAATAGGTATACGTCAATGAGAAGAGTAAGCAGGACTTATATTTAAGTAGATTCTGGTACGGCTTATAGAATATGATTGTGTTCGGTTTTGTGTATACATATTTACGTTTTGTGCTTGTGTGTGCAGATGTTTTACAATACGCGTGTGTAATTCCGTGAGCTGGATTTTTTGTTGTTTTAATTAGCCAAGCTACACACGATTTCAGCTTCTGGTTTCAAATTAAGTCGTGATGGATTTTGTTGTTGGTTTCTATTTTTAAAATTTAATGTCGCAGTAAAAACGGATTTTGTGGGTAAAAGGGGAAAGAAAGGAAGGTGAAGCCGGTCTTACGAAATCGTGTGTAGCATGGCTCAATGGAAAATTAACGCATGCTTTTCGACTGCGAACGCTATTATATCTTGTCTGTATATGAATGTTTTACTTGCCAGGAACAGGGACTTATGATTTTGAAAATGTTTCTTTTTTTTTTGGTAGTTTTAACGTTTTATGTGAATTTGTTCAGTTTCGTCGGCTTGTTATGTGAATCTTGCTTGGGTGATGATAAGATTGCGATGGGCATCTCTATTTCTTGTATTTAAATTTTTAGCGATTTGGCAGGGGGTACACTTCTTCTCTATAATGTGGAGAACTGAGGGGGGAGGGTTAACGAGTGATGCAATATGTGTGATCAATTTACACAGTGGCGGCGGGAATATTGTATAGTTGTTAATTATTGCTAAATGTTGTGGATGTTTTTGTTAAAGTTTATCGTCAATTTAGCTGGGCGGAATTAGAATTTTAGAGTAAGATAATTACGGTAAATTGATGAAAAATTTCCACTAATTAAAAAGAGTCATCTATTATTTAACTCATTAACTATAATTTTATATAATAAAAGAATCTGGAGGTTCAGATATAGATGGAAGTGGAAGCTGAGTCTTTTAAGCCTCATAACAAATAAGGTTATTTACCTGGGTTTAGAATAATATTTAATCATTGTTAATACTAATGAAATTTTAAAATAATTATAGTTTATATTAATCACATTACAGTTCATATACAATATTTATAATAAACATTATTATACAAATAAAATGGAAGTCAGCTAATTTAATCTTATTCTTAATCTCTATTATCTAATATGAATGTTGAATAATTATATTATTAGTATTCCAGGTTGTGTACTATATCTACAAATCTCCTCCATTTTGATGTTGGGTTGTAGCAAATGACCACTGTTATATTAATGCTAGTTTTTAAATTAAATTAAATTTAGAATTAAGTTTATAATATGTTATTGTATGATAGAAAGTTTGTTTATTTATTTACTCGATTGTTATGTATAGATTCCGGAAATATTTGAGTGAAAATATTTAAAGTGAACTATACAGAATTACATCACGCTTTTAACTTCAATCGCCCTACCGTTCCTGTTAAAAGTTAAATCACCGACACATATCACATTTAATTTCTTATTATTTATTAACATTACAAATAAGGTTAATGGTTATTGATCCAATCTTTTTAACCATTCAGAATTAGCCACACGATAGACATGCAGTTTTGATTAAAAATTAGATTCAGGTTTTAGAAGCAGTCAAAAACTTTTAATGTACAATTTTGTAGTTTAGAGACCTCTGTTTTTCCAGTGGCCCGGCTCCTTTCGTTTTAATAAGATTTTTTAATTATTAGTATTGTATCCAGTGAGTGGTATTTAATAGTGGGTGGTAATAATTATTAATTTAAATTTTTTATTATTATAGATCTTTCTTTTAGATTTTATTAAAAATAGGTATATTAATGAAAATTCAAGAAGATAAGTTTGCAGATGTGGGTGCAATTAAATAACAACTTTTAATTTTCAGATGACCGGTAGTTTTCTAGTTACATTATTTATAATTATTTCGTAGTTAGAATTGTGTCGTCATTGTGCTACTAACTATCGACTACTTAGGTGTCTGTAACCGGGTCGGGTCTCTCATTACTAATTTAACCTTTCCTATCCCTCGTTTTTGTTATGTGTAATAAAGGTGTACGGTGGGACCCGGCCATATCCGGGATTACTTGTCTAATGGCTTGGCCGTACATCTCAATCAAATCAATCAAATCAAATCAATTTTGGCTAAATTTAAATATTTGTATATACAAAATTAATATTTAAATTTGTATAAAATATTTAACCATAATTAAACTTTTAAACCGCCGTATTAAGTATTTATCCCAAATATACTTAATTTAGTTTAAAATTTGAATTTAACAGTTAGTTTTAGGTTAAAATTAACACTTATATGTGTATAATATTTAAAATCATATTTTATGTATATTTATAGTTAGTTTTGACTTAATTTAAATATTTGTATATACAAAATTCATACTTAAATTTGTATAATTTTGATGAGATGTATAATTTAAGTAGTATTTTGGTCTATAAATAGATTAAATTTTAACCAACTTAAAGTATATTTTCTATTTAAACTAATCATTAATACAAAAAAAAAAAGATTTTGGTATTCCTCAGTATAATTTTTTGATATAAATATTTGATTTTTTCTACTAGGAATAGCTGATTTTTTGTTGGACTTCGCCCTCTTTTTTATTAGCATTAATAATAATAAACTAATAAAGAGAAAAAAATTCAATTGCTACATTAAATTTGTTAAATAAAATAAAATAAAACATTTTAAAATTAATTTTTAATTTTTTTTTTAAGTATGTATATCCCTTTTTCTACCAAAAAAAATCGGGCTCAATTAAAGTCCAAACCACACAAATGTGTGAACAAAAAAAACATAGTATGTAGCGGCATTGTTGATAAAAAATTTCGCTTGATTTAAAGTAAAACCAACACAGTTGTGTGCATAGTTATAGTGTTTTTTTCGGACGAAAATAAGATTAAAAGGAATACAAAAATGTGTATTATTATAAATTTTTGACATGATTCTTTTGCCTTACCCACACAATCGTGGGGGTACGCAGGTAAAGGGATATATTTTTTAATCAGATTTTTTAGTACATTTTAATTCTAATATTCATTAATAGCAAAATTATATTATACATATGTACATTCAAATACACAATATTATACATTCAAAAATTTTCCATACATTTTTTTGATATATTTCACAACAATCGAAAAGTGCCGGTCGAGACTCCATTAATGTAATTACCTCAACGTACTTAAAGGAATATATTGCTTTAACAAAGTTCATCTTCAATTAAAAATGTTTTATAATTACTTTAAGTAAAGGCAAATATCTACTTGATAATGTACCAATTTTATTAAAGGTATTTAATAAAAAAAACATTTAACAAATTAAGGGATAGAAAATTCTCCGAACTTCACCCATCAATATTTTAAGATCCCAAATCCATCGAACATTTCAGATTCATAATAATCGGTTCAAGATTTCAAATATCCAGTTTTGTTAACCATATTTCAGAGCTTTATCCAAAGGGCGTATTATTAGAATCCCACGATCGATTCGGAAAAAAACACTTTAGTTAGCCGTATTACCGAACGTTACTCGAACATCATTTTAAAATCTCATTTCCATTGAACATATGAAATACTATAACTTAAATTGAATTGCGAAAATAATAGGTAGCGGAAAAAGTTCGTGCCCTTTTTCCCGGTAGATGGCTTTACATTATTATATTTCAGTAACCATTGATCGTATCGGCCAATTCAGCAGAGAAGGTCTCTCTCTCTCTCTGTGGCTTTTTCAACCCATGAAGGGATTTTGCCGCCCACACTATGGTCCTCCATCCGTCTCGGTCGATCGCTCTCGTCCTCCAATTTCGACATCCTAATACGAGTAGGTCTTGTTCAACGTCGTCACGCCAGCGCAGTTGGGGTCTTCCTCTACGACGCACTCCGGCTGGGTGTTGATGGAACACTTTGTAAATCATTCTTTGTTGTGGAGACCTTGTAACGTGGCCGAGCCATCTCACTTGATTAGATGAAGCCGATAATATCGCTACCTCCGATAAGTTGCATTATTTCGTGGTTCATGCGAATCCGATATTCATTGCTCGCAACTTTAATAGGAACCAATATTGAGCGGAAGACCTTCCTTTCGAAGGTAGATAATAATCTACAGTCGTTAAAGGTCACGGTCCAGCTCTCGCTTTCGAAAGTCAGCACAGGTCTTATGAGTCATTTATAAAGTGCGAGCTTGCACGATTGCGATAGGTGTTTAGATCGAAATAATTTTGATTGGGCGTAGACAACTCGTTGTCCGGCAGCGATTCGGGCTTGTTATTGATGACTTCCTCCAGCTCGACAAAGAATAGATCTTTGATGTCATCAGATTTATCTTCGGAGGATGCATGTACATTAACGATCGTGATGTTAAATTTTTTAGTGCATATCCGCATGTTGATAGGCCGGAAATTGGATGATATGATGCTTCACGTGCCGATGGATGAAGAAGCCAACTCCAAATTCTCCTCCGTTCTGATGGCCACTATGATGTAGATTAGGTATATAATGTATATGATGATGTAAATGATATGACACTTATCGTATATAATTTGTAATGTATAGAATGTATGGCATGTTATAAATTTATGATATATGAGATTAAATTCATATTTGCCAGATTAATGAGATAAAAATTTCTTATATAGATTTTAAACTTTTATTATTGACTACCCAAATTCACTTTATTAATATTTTATCTATTTATTATCTTAATGTTATCTTATTTATATTAACTGATACTGAGTGATATTGATACTGATACTGATTATAGTTAATACTAACTGATATTCACTGATACTGATAACTTTACATTTTAAATATTTATTCATCGCTGATCTTAACATTAAAACTATTTACTATATATACTACAATTTCCAGAAGTAAATTGCTTCCGTATTTTCGATATATGAAAACATAATGCTTATAATTATATAAAATAAAATGTTTTGGTTTAAAAATACTTTTTACGCTATTTGCAGTAGGCACTTGGAGAAACACACTTTTACTTAATAAACACATTTTTATTAATCACTTGTTTTTTGTTTCGCAGAATTCTGCGAAACAAAAAACAAGTGATTAATAAAAATGTGTTTATTGGTTTAAAAATATAAAAAATATAATGTATTTTGTGTTTATGTCTGTATGTTTCCTATTTATTCTCATTTGCCGTGTTTGTTGATGCTCATTGATCCGGATCAGTTCAAATATTATATGGAAAATATGATCCAAATTTTGTTTAAGATCACAACTTTGATTTTAAATCTAGCAAGCGCCTTTGTGTTGTTTCCTGAAACATGAACTGAACTGGATCAGGTCAAGCGTCAAGAAACACAGCTATTGTCATTCATATGCAAAATATATACAAGGTCGCGCTTAAGAGTTTTGTATTATTTACAAAATTATGGAAATGTTAATTTTGCTTTACTTTGAGATTTAGCATACGTGATTTTTAACTGTTTCCTTATTTTTGGTGATACAGTATTTTAGTTGAATTTGCCAACTTTAATTTCCGCGTTCTACATACGCGTATATTTTAGTTTTGCAATGATGAATGTCGTACCTTTTACATGCATTTTATGAATGATTACAGTGGTAAAAATTTGAATGAATGGTCCGAATATGTGAGATTAATGATCTCACAACAACTGTAATGAAAGGTGTAACCATTGGTTGTGTCATGGATCCCACTCCCAGACCATCTAATCTCTTGTAGTGCAAGTACGTCTAATGTGTAACTTTTTGCTTGGTTCGAAAGGTTCTGGAGATCTCCAGGTCTTAAGAGGGTAAGCACGTTCCATGTTCCCATTTTTAAAGCGTTGTCGATGTACAATTTCCGGGATGGATTTTTTGATGAATCCGATATGGTAATCCGAGGCCTTTGATTAGGGTCCATAACTTAATTGTTTTTATGAGGAGGGCAGGTTGTTTGCCTGCCGCTCAACCCACTTGTTATGTGTGTGGGTCACGTACTGGTGAGAATCTTAAGGCATCCAGTCCTACCTTGAACACATTTATATAGCGAGCCGCTTGAGAACAGACGTTGATTTGGTATTGGTTTTGTGGCGCTAGCAGAGAAGGTGCTTTATCAAAATCAGCAGCAAATAAATGGTTCGCGCGCTTTCGTTCTAGTAATATGGATGTCAAAGATATACCTTGCACTGGTCGACCAACCACTGAAAAAGTCCATGAAATCATACAGAAAATTGAAAAAGACCGGCATATAAGCGGAGGGGGGAGGGGGGGGGGGCGAAGTCCGAGATTCATACCTCCTCGCGGTGCTCTCTGGGTAACGATAAATGAATCAGGCGGTGTAGTGGAGACGAGCAGACTAAATCCTGTTTATAGTCATGGACACTACATGTCAGGGCGGGTTATTGGCGCCTCAAAACCAATACCAAATCAGCGTCTGTTCTCCAGGTTAGGTGCGGCTGAAGCGGGCGTCTGTCTTGTATCAAGCGGCTCGCTATATAAATGTGTTCAAGGTAGGACTGGATGCCTTAAGATTCTCACCAGTTCGTGACCCACACACGTAACAAGCGGGTTGAGCGGCAGGCAAACAACCTTCCCTTATAAAAACCATTTAAGTTATGAATCCTGAACAAAGGCCTCGGATTACCATATCGGATTCATTACAAACTTGACCTCGGAAATTCTACACGGACAACGCTTTAAAAATGGGAACATGGAACGTGCTTAGCCTCTTAAGACCTGGAGATCTCCAGAACCTTTCGAACCAAGCAAAAAGTTACACATTAGACGTACTTGCACTACAAGAGCTTAGATGGTTTGGGAGTGGGATCCATGACACGTCTACCAATGGGTACACTCTTCATTACAGCGGCCATCAGAACGGAGGAGAATTTGGAGTTGGCTTCCTCATCCATCGGCGAGTGAAGCACCATATTATCGATTTCCGCCCTATCAACATGCGGATATGCACGGTCAGACTTCGCATTAAGAAATTTAACATCACGATCGTTAATGTGCATGCACCCACCGAAGATAAATCAGATGACATCAAAGATCTCTTTTTTGTCGAGCTCGAGGAAGTCATCAACAACATACCGCACCACGACATTAAAATAATCGTGGGCGACTTTAATGCAAAAATCGGTAGGAGTGCAGAAAATACATCGCACATCGGTCCCAACAGCCTGCACCTAACTAGTTACAACAACGGCCAACGCGTCACCTACCTGTCATTAATGTACAACTTAGTTGTATCAAGTACGTTTTTTCCACATAAGAGAATTCACAAAGTAACGTGGAGATCGAATGATGGAAGAACGGAAAACCAAATCAATCACGTCATGGTGTCCAAGAGACACTCCACCAGCATATCTGACGTTAGATCTTACAGAGGTGCAGATATGGACAGCGATCATGTGCTTGTCATATTTAAATATAAGTGCAAACTGTCATCAACCTTCAATAGACAAGCACAAAAAACCGTTCGATGGAATGTCGATGCTCTAAAAGACCAAGCATCACTGCAGAGTTACCAATCAGCTGTCACTAACTATTTAGAGCAGCCCAGCGACAACGAAGGAGCTCCTCCGAATATCCAGGAGCAGTGGCACGCTATACAGTCAGCCATAACCACCGCGGCGCAAAACACTATCGGCAGAAGACCGCCGAGATCCCGCAATGATTGGTTCGATGATCAATGCCGCCTGGTCGTCGAAAATAAACGAAAGCTTCGTGAAAAATGGTTGTCTCGCAACACGAGAAGCACTCAGGCAGAATACCTACGCGCAAGGAAAGCCACGATTAAATTCCTTCGAAGAAACGCGATCATATGAGGTCATGCATTGAAAACATTAGCCTCCAAGCGAAACTGGGAAATTCAAGGGGCTGTTTTGCTAATGCCAGGAATCTCACTAAAGCCTTCCACTCAAGAAATACAGCCTTGATGGCTGACGGGAATGGAGAGTGGAGAACAAACGTGGCTGATGTTCTCTCAGTATGGTAAACCTACTTTCAAAGTCTGCTAAACCGGAATGACGGAGTGACCCCCATTAGAGCAACAGGTCCGCCAGGTGAAGAGGTCTTTGTCGAATATCCCACAGTAGAGGAAGTAGACGCAGCTATTAGTCGATTGAAAAACGGTAAGGCACCCGATCTCGATGGAATCCCCGCAGAATTAATTAAACTCGGAGACGCTACACTTGCAACAAGTCTATACGATCTCATCGTATGTATTTGGGACCAACAAGAGTTGCCGGAGAATTGGAAGACCGCGCTCATATGTCCGTTGCATAAAAAGGCGACCGTCTTAAATGTGAAAACTTTCGTGGCATAGCTCTATTGAACACTGCTTACAAAGTGTTGGCTAATGTTGTACTTGCCAGACTCATCCCTTTCGCCGAAAACATCATTGGCGACTATCAGTGTGGCTTTCGTTACAACCGATCGACCACTGACCAGTGTTTTACCATGAGGATGATCTTGGAAAAATGTTGGGAGTATAACATAACCATACATCAACTATATATAGACTTCCGGCAGGCATATGACAGTATAAACCGCGACAACCTATGGGCCGCGCTTATATGCCTAGGTATTTCAGAGAAACTTGTTTCTCTGTGTAAACTAACAACGTCTGGATTTGCATGTAGGATTGTAATTGAAGGAACTGTATTAGACTCTTTTCAAATAACATCTGGTGTTCGACAGGGAGATGCACTCGCGCCTGTGCTGTTCAATTTGGCGCTTGAGTACGTAGTGAGGAAAAGCAACATTGAAACTTCGCGCTGTATATTCAATAAATCAGGCCAAATTCTTGGATATGCAGATGATATCGTGCTTCTTGGCCGAAGACCTAGCGACATCAAGGACAGTTTTATACCGCTCAATCGCTGCGCAAGAAGACTTGGTTTGGAGGTGAACAGTACCAAAACGAAATTCTTAACAACACCCAGGAACATCTCCATGGCAAATCTCGAAATTGGCGACCATAACTTTGATAGCGTCGAAAATTTTAAGTACCTCGGGTCACTTATAACATCCTTGAATGATATGCAGGCAGAAATAAAAGCCCGAATCGCTGCCGGACAACGAGTTTTCTACGCCCAATCAAAATTATTGCGATCTAAACACCTATCGCAGTCGTGCAAGCTCGCACTTTATAAAGCACTTATAAGACCTGTGCTGACTTTCAGAAGCGAGAGCTGGACCATGACCTCTAACGACTGTAGATTATTATCTACTTTCGAAAGGAAGGTCATCCGTGCAATTTTTGGTCCAATTAAAGTTGCGAACAATGAATATCAGATTCGCATGAACCACGAAATAAAACAACTCCTCGGAGGTAGCGATATTATCGGCTTCATCAAATCTAACCGAGTGAGATGGCTCGGTCACGTTGCAAGGACTCCACAACAACGAATGATTTAAAAAGTGTTCCATCAACAACCAGCCGGAGTACGTCGTAGAGGAAACCCCAACTGCGCTGGCGTGACGACGTCGAACAAGACCTACTCGTATTAGGATGTCGAAATTGGAGGACGAGTGCGATGGACCAAGAAGGATGGAGGACTATAGTGCGGGCGGCAAAATCCCTTCATGGGATTTGAATGCTGGAGACAGAGAGAGAGGCATATTAGCAGCCAAGCACTTGGTAAAGAACTAAATATTGATCACAAAATAGTTTTAAATCATTTGAAAATGGCTAGATACAAAAAAAGTTTGACGTTTGGGTACCCCATGAATTAACAAATGGATCGGATTTCTATCTGCAAAACGCTGCTAAAACGGAACGAATTCGAGTCATTTTTAAAGCGAATGATTATTGGTGATGAAAAGTGAATAAGATACGACAACGTTGTGTGAAAAAGATCATGGACGAAAAGAGGTGAAGCTTCCCTAACGGTATCAAAGCCAGGATTGACGACAAGAAAGGTAATGCTGTATGTTTGGTGGGATTGGAAAGGAATCGTGCATTATGAGGTGCTGCCACCGGGCCAAACTATTGATTCTAACCTTTACTGTCAGCAACTTACGCGTTTAAGACAAGCAATGCTGTTAAAACGTCCAGAATTGATCAGATGACTGGCAAAAACTGAGAGAGCTTGGCTGAGAAATTTTGATGCACCCACCATATAGTCTTGACCTTGCACCATCGGACTACCATTTGTCTCGGTCCATGCAGAACCATCTTAATGGTTTTACAATAAAAACAAGCCTGCGAAAATGAGTTGTCTCGATTTTTCGCCTCTAAACCACGGAAATTCTACAGTGATGGGATCATGGCTCTACCTGAAAAATGGCAAAAGGTCATTGATCAAAATGAAACATATTTGGTTTAATAAAGTTCATTTGAAATGAGAAAATTCTTTGTATTGAGTGGTTCTCCAAAATTCTCGAAAATCATCACTGAACCACCTCCTTGCATTACGGTAGCGGCAATACACTATTTACTGGCACGTTCACCCACAGATCTTCTCACGAATATTCGTCTTCGGGTACCGAAAATTCAAATTTGGACTCATCCGTCCATAAAACCTTGTTGCAATCTTCTATCGCCCAATGATGTTGTTCACGGGTTCATTTAAGTCGCTTTAGCTTGTTTTGTTTACGTAGTAATGGTTTTTTAATAGCAACACGGCCATGGAGTCCAGCTTTCTGTAGACGACGTTTAACCATAGAAACACTAACTGGTTTTGGTTGACCACCATTTAATTCTTCGGTTATTTCCGGGCTGTTTTGCGTCTATTCAACTTGCTAGTAATCACTATTCTATGATCATTTGCAGATGTTGTTGCTCTTGGACTTCCACTACGACTTTTATTAAAAAACTGCCCCCTTTTTCCGATATTTTACATCATAATAATCGACCGTAGATGGTTTAATTTAGTTTTTTGGCAATCTGTCAATTACTTATGCCAGCTGTATGGAAAACTATTATAAGCGCACGTGTTTCAGTACTTGGTTCTCTTCTTGGAGGATAAATTTTAAATAATTGTCACTCGATATTTCGCTTGCGATGCTAATAGTGTAAATATGAGCCTACAACTGATCGTATTTGACTTATTTCACTGAAATCTTTTCAAAAAAACAATTTAAACATTATTACCTAGAATAAACCCGACTGATAAATTTTTCTGGAAATTCCTACAGACTATTATTGTAATTGTACCGTAATAAACAGTTTACGACAATCCGTCCAAGCGCAAGTAGAGGGTAGTAAAATGAACCCTATGTATCATGTGGTTATATATGAAACTGCGTTTCAGATAGGTATTTCATTTTATTCAAATGTTGTTTCGTAAACATAATACTGTATCAATAATACATGAAAAACGGGGTGCCTAAGGACTTATGAGCGGTAGTGTACTTTAGTTCTTTAGTGTACCATGCACTGTTTTGTCATTTTCTGAAATTGAAATATTAGGGCGATTGTGTAGTTTACGTTATCTGTAGTATATGCTTTTATATTTTCCATTATGTTCATTAATTTTTACTTAAAAAACATCATAACAGAATCTCTTCAAAATTTTGGCGGGGTACTTTTATTTTAACAACCAATTTGTGCTTTTAGGTTCTCCAAGTTAGGGTTAACTTACGGAAGCTTAAATTTTATGAAACTGTGAAATGAAATTTGCGATAAATCCCGAAATTATTTTATTATAATCTATTTAATTTCTTCTCTTTAGGTCTCTGCAAGGCTTCAGCTAAATTCCGGTTACCTGATAAATTACTCATGGGTTTTAATAATGAAACACACCAACAGCAGCACAGCATATTCCAAATAATACATACAATACAAACGAATGTGTAGGGTTGTGCACATCGAGTAGCGTAGCCGTTTGTTTTGTTCTAGTTGGAAAATCGAAATAATACAGTTTTGATGTCGCAGCAGATGCTATGTACTTCATTCAATACATTTCCTTTTAATTTAAACTTATCTAAATAAAATTACAAAATATTTGATTTATTTGATTGGAAATCCCAAATAAATACATAAACTATATGGTTTTGATTCATTGAAAAAGTGAATGAGCCAATATTTAAATTTTCTGCTACCTGCTGCTGCTGCTTGATGTGGTTCATCTTTGATTCGCATACAAAACGAATTCGGTATAAAACACAACCAATGCAACTCTCGTTTGATCGGTGAGGAATTTAAATTCAGAAAAACAATTTGTTTCTGATTGTTATAAGAAATTATCTTTGTACTCCATTTTGAATCAGCAATTTTTCTATACCGGAAATGATGAATTATTAGCTAAAACTAGCAATAAAAATTGTTTGAAATTAAAGCTGGAATGCATCACACACATGCCCATTATCTCCTTGTTGCGAAAAATCTATTTAAAAACGCCGAAATAAACTCGAAACATCTGGGAGGAGTAGCTAGAAGAATTTGTTAAATTTTACCAACATGTAACTAAAGGTAAATTTATTACAATTGAATTGTACAAGCAGTAAATTTTAATTGAACTGATTACTTGAAAATCTTACAAAGATGTAATTTTAATAGTTTTCAGATAAAATGCTTATATTTATTGTTCAACATTTTGAACGACATTTTTATCTATTTGAGATTTTATGGGTTTTTTTTGGAAAAAAATATTATTTTTAATGGCACCCATACAATGCTTACGACTTTTCTAGTCGAAGAAAACAAAAAGGCCATTTACTCACAATATTTCTACAAAAAGTAGGAAAATGCATACCTATAGTATAAAACAAGAACCTATCGATTTGACTAATTATATCACCAGATCAGAAACTCAAAAAATTCTCGTTATGTATGTGACATTTTTATCGTTGAAAGTTCATTTAAAACTAAACGGTTACGTTCAGTATATTTCGTTATATTTTTGCTTCCGTTGTTGGGAATAATAATATATCGTTCTCGCTACTCGTCCTCTAAATCCTCTTACTGTTCTGAAATAAAAGGTAAAATGAAATCATATATGTATCATAAATGTAAACCTATGGACATTTCTTAATTTTATGAAAACATAAGCATGGGTAAAAAAAATCGTTTGTTTTTTCTCCTCATTGCAAAAATGGAAACTTTCTGTTTAAAATAAACAAGGGAACCAATTTATATAAGTTAAAAGTTTATTTATATAAGTTATAACTACAAAAGGGTGCCAGTCGCAACAAATAAATAATAAAAAAAACAAATAAATAAATAAATAATTTTATTATATACGTTACGGTTAAACTCCGAAATCGGTAAATGTTCGAAATTTTAATTTTTTAAGCTGTTAGTTCCTACTATTCCAAATATCAATTTGCACTAATATCAGAAAAAACACTCCATGAGGTGAAGGGTGAACCATTTCGAGAATTCAGAACTCTCATTTCATAGATTTCGAAGCAACAAAACAGTTGTTGTTTTTTTCAATTTTCATTCGGACATTTACCAAATTCAGGCTTTTATCGTAACATGTTTAATGTTAATTAATTTTACGCTAAGAATTAATTTTAAAATTTGCTGAAAAGAGAGTTTGTTTTCTAACGGAGTGGACGTGTTTTGTGTCGCTCCTTGATTTAAAATTTAATTTAATATTTTCTGTGTGTGAATAGTGGATAAAATAATAATAAATATGTGTTGTAGTGTATTATTGATAAAATGCACTACATAATATGTAAATAAGTTATGATATATTTGGTTATGTGAAGAATGGACATTATCAATGTGTACACGTGCAACTTGTGGATAAGAGAAGTTTTTGTTTTCGTTTTTTTATATTAATTAATTTATTTTGTGTGTGTTCCGTGTAAATGCGTTTGTGTTTGAAAATATTATGTAATCTATGTACATACGTATTTGCAGTGAGAAATATACTTTTTATATAAAAATAAATTTTATATTTGCGTTATATTGCAATTGCGATTTGACAAAACCAACAAGCAACAACAATGTTGTTGGTTTTGGATTTGAGCATGACTATACGCGCTCAGTTATAATTATAAGATTTCGTTGTGTGTGCTTGGTGTACCACTTCCATACCATATTTGAGTCCCTTTTACTTACAACATATTTTGTTTTCTCAAATTTTGTTTTGCGATCATAAATTTTATTTGTTTTGTTTTAAAATAATATACTCTCGTCTCGGAACATTGTTCTTGTTGTACTCGTACGTACATTATGCTCATAAATTGTTGTACATATACATCTAACTCTGTTTAATTTTGATTACACCAATCCCTCACTTAACGAGGTTTCTTTTTTACGAAAAATCTCTGCTTACGGGAAAAGGATTCGATTTACGAATTTTATTTTTTGTTCTTAATTAAATGTGCATTCTGAGCTCAAGATTTTTCTAGAATGTCTTGTGCTTTTAAATTAAATTTTTGCCTTACTTTAAACAATTCTATAAATTTAAATTTTGCCGAAAGTCCTGACTTTAAAGAAACAATAAAGTTGTCGGCAAATGTAATTCAATTTATTTTATTATTATTATTATTATTATTTATTGTTTTTTGAACATACCGGAAGGTCAGGGAAGATTGTGATTGCAACATTCTTGACCAGGGGGTCTATTTTATAACTTACGCTTTGAGGATAAACTCAATACATTCAAATATGTTAAAGATCCAAAGACCTTTTGCCATAGAATGTTGTTTTTCGACGATCTTTCTGGTTGATTTCAGGTTATGTTTTAGTGTAGTTGTGTGAATGTTAGATATAAATAAACCCTGCTTTTAGTTGGATGAATTTAAATATAGGTAGCTAAATGACAATACCGAATTTAAATTTAATTTTTTTACAATATCAACGGAATATTTAGGTCATCATATGTATGATAATGCTGTCGAGTCATTACGAACGTAAAGTCCCTCGGTTAGATGGTGTTGGGTGGGAAGATAGGACAAAATAAGGTTACAAACAGCATATGATGAGATGACCCGTAGATGTGAATTAAATAACCTAACCAGTCTATACTCTATTATGACTGATGCCGAATACATATGATGATTATTAGTATCCTTTACCTCAACCACAACTAACCCAAATTAATAAACTAACAAAATCTAATCTAGAGTGTAAATTTAATTGAGACTAATATTTTAATATATTTAAGTAGTTAGATAACGACTTTGCTGCGGTTCGCCCTAGTTGTTTCTGTGACTAACATCCTTTCCTAAATAACCTTATCTGTTAAGGATGCAGGCAGGGCCTGGGCCCGCATGATGCTGAAATATTATTCGCATTCAGATATAATTTGTTATTTGATTGTGGATATTTCAGGATTATGGTAACGTGTTATGGCTGGCCTGTACGCCTCTATCATATCATATCATATCATATCAAGAATTAATTTTAAAATTTGCTAGCATTTTCTTTATAGTATATACGAGTATATGAGTAAGAAACAATTTGTCTTATACAAGTAATATCGTGTCGTTTTACTTTTTGCCTTAAATTGTATGCAAATTACTTACAAACCATATTCTCTCCAACAAATTTGTGTAGTTTTAGCTATTAATTATATAATTTACTAATTTAGGTTAAACGGAAAACGTATTTGTTTGTCCGAATACTATATTATTTTATTGTTTTATTGGATTTCTTGTTATTTGTTAAAAGAATGAACAACATTAATTGATTTCAAAGAAAACAAAAATTTCGTTTTAAAATTTTTTTTTGTCTATTTTAATTGAAAACGATTCTCTTTTTTATCGTCCGAATACAGATCACGTGGAAGCAGCAGAATGGATCGTTACGAAAAACTAAGTCGTTTAGGAGAAGGTTCCTATGGCGTTGTATTCAAATGTCGTGATCGTGAAACAGGACAACTAGTAGCAGTTAAAAGATTTGTTGAATCAGATGATGATCCAGCGATACGGAAAATTGCGTTGCGCGAAATTAGGCTGTTAAAGGTAAGCGACAGAGACTTTAATATTCACCATTTAATAAAAATTTATTTATATTTTACAGAATTTAAAACATCCGAATCTAGTTTGTCTTTTAGAAGTGTTTAGACGAAAACGAAGATTGCATTTAGTTTTCGAATTTTGTGAGCACACCGTATTACATGAATTGGAACGTTATCCACAGGTATTATTAGTTTTAGATAGACTTTTGTGTATATATCACCTTCATATTTATACATTTGTGAAAATTATACAGGGCTGCCCAGAGAATTTAACGAAACAAATTGCATATCAAACTATCCAAGGAGTAGCCTATTGTCATAAACAAAGTTGTTTGCATCGTGATATAAAACCTGAAAATATCCTACTAACGGCACAGGGACAAGTTAAATTATGTGACTTTGGTTTTGCGCGTATGTTAAATCCTGGAGAAAACTATACAGATTATGTAGCCACCAGATGGTATAGGGCTCCAGAACTGTTAGTTGGTGATACGCAATATGGTACCCCCGTTGATATATGGGCGATTGGGTGCGTATTCGCCGAGCTTATTCGTGGCGAAGCTGTTTGGCCCGGCCGGAGTGATGTCGATCAATTATATTTGATACGTCGAACATTGGGTGATTTATTGCCACGGCATTTATCGATATTTAATCAAAATGAATTTTTTAGGGTAAGTTATTTTATATTTTTGGTAGTATTGATATAATTCAATCAAATAAATTTTTATTTTAGGGCATAACTTTACCGGTACCACCTACTCTTGAGCCATTAGAAACAAAAATGCCAACAAGATCGTTGACAAATCCATATATGATGGATTTTATGAAAGTATGAACGTTATATGTACTCGTATAATGACATTACGTAATCTGTTTAATTCGTTTATAGAAATGTCTCGACAAAGATCCAGCTAAACGATGGACTTGTGACAAGTTACTTACACATATATTCTTTGAAGATTATGTTGCAAAAAGTAAAGAAATTGAAGCGCAACTAATGGCCGAAGCAAAAGTGGGCCGAGAAAAGGCGAAAAGTTCAAATACATCATTACCACAGCTGGCTGGTGGACAAGAAGGTAATAAACCGCATAAGAATGCATTGCTGCGGTCTGAACATCATTTACCAACAATATGACTTTGTTTCGATCAAAAATAAGTTTCGCCATATATTTGTTACTATCTAACTAAATAATTTTTATTCTTTCTTGTAACATTTATTTTTCAAATATTTGAGTCAAGACAATGTAAAACCTCTTTTGTGATCCAACTCAATTTTATTAAACAATTACAATAAATAATATTATTAATTTCGATTAGCACAGAGTTATTTTAGTTATTTTATGATAGATTTTATTCTACAACAATTCTTTTGCATAGGTGGAGACTAATTAAATATTAAATATAAACCTCGATTCTGACGCACAGTCACTGACTAAAAAATGATTTTAGGCTGGTTTCCAAACGGATAATTATTTCAGGTTTATTGACTTATTTGACGCCATCTTGAATAAGTAAGTAAACCAATTCCAATTGAGTTTGCATACTTATTTTGACAGCGACATGAACACATTGATTGTTTTCATCGCAAAATTCTTCAAGGCATACTATTTTCATTCACATTAATTTAATTATTTATTTTAATAAATTAACAATTATATTTGTGCAATTAAAAGGATTGGCGACAATTTAAAAAAGAGAAACTTACAGCGCATCCCCAATAGAATTCCTGTAACTTTTTCCTTACAGAAAAGTATGAAAAAAAAACTTGAGAAAAAAAAATTCTCAAGCTTTCTTTCATACTTTTCTGTAAGTAAAAAGTTAAAGGAATTCTTTTGGGGATGCGCTGTTAGAAATAATGTTCAAATCTACGGCTGGATTTTTATATTTCAATTTTCGTTTAAGAGCGATTTCCACTGCAAAACAGTTTTTCTTATTAAAAAAAGCGAGACCAACTTATCGATTTGTCAAGTGTGGGAGAGAAAAAAAAAATTGTATCCAGTAAAATTTTACTGACAAAATTATTGTATTAGTGGTAGTATACTGCCATAAAAAATTGAGAAAAATACTCAACTGAGTACTTTTTATGGCAACACTCCAACACATCTACATAAATATTGTGTTGCAATATGAACAAAATTCCTCCACATTATCAAACCTTTTTTGATTATAAATCATTTATGGTTTGATTTTATCATTTTTGTTGTGTACTCTACGGTTTCAGACATCGTAAAATAGATTTACAAGTTTAAAACAAAAATTAAATACCAAAAATTAAGTAATAAGAAATAATATAATATAATTTATGTAATTAAGAAAAAATTATGAAATTTTTTGGTTAAGTTGTCAATTATTTAACCATAAAAATTTGCTATAAAAAAAATAAACAAATTGAAATTCCTCTTTCTCTCTTTTGGAGATTTAATATTACCTTTCTCTGTTCGTTTTCCCAGTATTTTTTACTGAGATAAATTTTTTCGTAATGGAAATCGCACTTTAGACAATTAAAGAAGTTCAAATGGGCCCCAATTAATAGGAAAATATAGTATATATTTTAAGTAAATACATTTATATTTTATGTCTGTCTAATCAGTATTAATTATTTCGTAAAGATAGAATATATTAATACACCGTGTGGTCTTGCTAGTTTTGTAGCTGACCTCAATTCATCTGTGTAAGGCATGCATACATTACGTAATTAGGATGATATATCTTTATGATAATTATTTTTTTTTATCTTAATTTTGATTTTAATCCACAAAGATCCATTCGTTATCTAGAAATAGTTATTAACCAAATTTTAAACGTCATAAATTGATATAAATAACAAAAAATTGACAACCAATTTAGATTTTTCGGGTAGAAAAGGACTGAAAATAAGCCACCTGTAACAAAGACTTTGTGCTTGAGATTAATTCCTTGCAAAAATCTTCTCACATAAGAAATTGTCCTTATCCATTGATGCACCAACGCGGCTTTGCTTCCCCCAGCTCTAGTCGGTAGAGGTTAAAAGTGGTCGTGGGGGTTTGGTGTAAGCACAAGGACCTAGATTACCGCATTTTATAAGGGATGGTACTGTGTGAGAGCATAATGTCCTCAAAAATTCAAAAATGAGGAGATTGGATTATGGTGGATCCAACCTGGTGAAATGGCGTTATGACACTTTTTTTTTTTTTTTGAATTGTTAGTAAGATGGAAAAGGGCGTGAATCCCTATTATGACTCACGCCTCTAATGAGGCAGCTAACTCCCCTTTATTAATTGGTACCCTTTATATTAGTCACACTCTACACTTAACCTCCTCCATACTTACCGAGTATCTATCCTCTCGAATAGAGAAAAAAATCCATTTCTTTTCAAAAAAAATTTCTTCTTTTATTTAAAACTTCCGATTAGGTTTTTGTTTACACTTACAAACTCTTACTCTTACTTTTACTTTTAAAGTTTTACTTCAAATTGCCTTAAGCTTATCAGTTAACTAGAGAGCGCTTGACCCTATTTTAGTTTAACCTTGCTGAGGCGCTAAACAACCACTGTCCCAAACAAGCATTTTTCACGGTATTTATGCATAATCATATTGATTGTAAGCGGAGGGGAAAAAATTGGAAACTGAAAATTGCTTACTATCAATATAATATTTATATAGACCCGCCTCTTTAAAAAAAATCATTTGTTTTCATCATTTAAATGATGCTTTATATAAAAATTGCATTGATTGCAATTCTTAATTAGAATATTTTCGCGTTTCTTCAACCAAATGTTTTGAAATTTGATCCCAGTACTTTTGTTGTTATTTTGTACTGTAATTAAATTAGAGCATTTAGCTGTACGCGCGAGTTACATGTCGAGACATGTCACCTTCAACAAATAAAAATGATAAAAATGCACATGACACAATTTTGTTCTAGTGATCGAATTAACAAAATTGTCACATGAAAATTAATGTTAAATAAATATTTTATATTTTACAATTTAAAAGGAAATTCGTATAAGATTTCAAAAAATTAAAGTAGAACGGAAATATATAAAAAATTAGCAAAATTAACGTAAACGATAATAATCGTATAATTTGAAGACAAAAAGCATTTTTAAGTAAATTTAATTGTGTTACTGACTCCAAAGAGTGCGGACTTAAAAAGTATAATTCATAATTGTGATCCATCTCCAAAGAGAATGGATATCTAAACATTAATTAATCCTAAGATTAGTTATTAGTGGAAAGTGTTGTAAAGAAAATGTTAATAAAAATACTGTAAAGAAAGTTTAATAAAAAATATTTTTTTTATAATATTTTAAACTTCTGATAATAAAAGTCGCGTGAACCTTGATAAGCATAATTATGATTATGTCATTATAGGAAATGATTTTTGGGATATCCCAATGTGGTGAAGAATATAATCTTCAATATTATGCCTTGTTATAGGTTACTATATGGATCTATTGAACGTATATATGTGATCTACATCCAATAGTTACATCATGTAGAAAATGAATTGGATTTGTAACGAGTGATGACAGACGCTCGTTACAGCGTGGGGAAACCCAATCCCTAAGATGAAAAGAGATCTCATACTCTATTGAGAAAAGGACTGGTGAAACAGTTATTGAATAGCCCAACGTGGCGGATGCCCACACCCTGAGTTAGTCTCAGCCGGGCACTTAACCTAATTCTCCTTAATTGCTAAATCTAAATGCTATTGGGCTACTTTTATCATATAGATGTAGTATTATTTAATTTTGAAAATCGTAAATTTTAAGAAAATTCCAATTATTGTAAACTAATTAACATATTTTGACTGATCAATTTTAGGTTCAATATATAAATCATTATTTTTTCCATTTTAAAGTACATATATCAATTATTTGGATGTTATTCACTAAGCAGCGGGCGTCGAAATTTTTACCAATGGGGATCTCTTGATGGTTACCTGGTTACCCTTTTGTTGAATACGCACGGAACATCACACATACTCTTGATATCCGATTATTTAAAACTGTCTTATGAAATGCTACTTGACTTGGCGCGGCGCAGTAGCATTAGCGCGGCTATCTAATTTTCTGCGAAAAAATATAAATGTTGCTGGTTCTGTTGCTCTTGCTTCGCTTAAAGCAATGAATTCTCGTAACTTCACAGCTGCTGATTTGGTAATCTCCTGCGACATAGGAACTGAATAATCCGAATTTGATGACACCGGTTGCCTGTGTTGCTCATGGCCTAGAGACATTAACATGGTAACTACAAACTGCAAATGATGATTGTGGTGCTCGACATACATCTGGCAATAATTTGGTAAACTTTAGTTATCCGTGTACGTGACCTAATTGGCTTCGTTTACGTTGTTTTTCATCATCTTGCAAGTCGGCAGCGTCATACTTTAGTGTAGAATTTGATGTCTAGTTTGACTTCTTGTTCGCTTTGAAGATTGTCCTCACGACCCAAAATTGGTTTATATGTGTTTGCTCGTCATCCGTCAGCAAATATTGTATCTCGGTGTACAGCTACGCAAAGGTGATTTATGATTGCGATCTTCGATGGTCATTGCGTTTGGATATTATAGGTTCAACCTGTGGTGAGGTGTTAACTTATCAGCATTATTTCACTTGCTGAAGAAATTCCTTAGGCAGATGTGCCTAGTTGCACGTGATTTTTGAAATGGAAATCTTTGCATCAAATGTTGATTTAATGTTTGTACAGCAGCAGATGTAACGAAACAAAGGAAATTCTCTTAGGTTTAGGGCAGTGTCAGCAAAGATTTGTTGTTATTGGTGTGGTTGCTTTAGTTGCTGTGATACATTGTGATGTTCTTGAGTAGTGTGACATTAGTGCGTGTTGATGATTCTGATGGTAATTTTTATGCACACTTCCATCTGGTCTGCTGGTTCCTGCTGTTCTTAAAATTGATATATATGACTTTTAAATTTCAATGGCAGCCTTATTGTAAAATTTTTAGTATCTCTAATCATCAATTGACTATTTTTTTTTGTATTTTTAAATTTACCCTACCAACTATCTATTATAATGATGGCGTACCTCAATCCTACTTTGGTAAATTATCGGAATGGGGTTGAGCTAACCTCATCGTCTATTTAGACTAAAACTTAATTTTATATTTCCCTAGTATTTACTTAACTAATGTCGCTGGTAGATTCTTAATATCGCGCGCGATTACCAGCCTTCATTTTTCCATTACATCACTTATATAAATGCCCGACTTTACATAAATGGTCTAATGAGAAACTGGATGAAGTACAAGTTCACGTTTTCTATGGCGGCTCTTCCAATTTCGATGGAGAATCATCGCCAGAAACTTCCGGCTAAACCACACTTTACACGTGTGTAAAAGTTGAATACCCTACGAACTCTCTATGACCAAGTTCGATCTTACAATGTATTTTGTTGGTGTCAATACATTGGATTATTAATCGCCTTGATGTTCGAACGATTCTAAACTGCCTCTTGCGATCTCTATTTGGCAATTGCTTGTGTGTTTTACACCCCTTTCTTTTTCTATGAGGTGAGCAATTATTTTTATTACCTAATTTATAGGTAACCTCCTAGAGTTAGATTCCGAAGCCTTATTAATTAATAGAAGTGCTACACTTGATGATTTATCTTTTGGAGGTAGCAAAAAGATGGAGGTAGCGTAGTAAGACGGAATCTACACGCCTTTTCTTATTGTTCGTGATCGTCTTTTGCAGTATATAACTATGATCTAATTTCATCTCATTAGCAATTTCTTGCTGTGATGTAGGCAATGACACAAATTCAGACTCTTGAGATGATATTTCATCAGGTAATCAGTGTACCGTCTGCTGTTCATCAATTTGATCAACTGCACCTCCCGAAAGATTTTCATCTTCTTCTAATATGCAAATTGACGGCGAGCTATTGAATATTATGTCAGTACCACCACATTCGCTATTTGATTTTTCTTGTGATGTTTGTAGCGATAGTGTAGTACTAACTTTGTTTTTAACTACCTGATAACCATCTAATGCTTGTGCACAACTCGGTAATGATCTATTTGATGAACTATTTGACTGATATGTTCGTGTTACTGGCAGTGAAGCCACTATTTGTTCATTTGCCAGGCATTGCTTTTTGTGCAATTTTCTCAGTAGCCGGAGATGTTGTTGTTTGCGTGCGCTCATTGGTATAATACACACGTGGTGCTGAATCAGTTAATGCATTATTTGGTTGCATCGGCACATTTATGGGGACTAGTGATGATGCGCTGACCTTGCGCATCATCACTAGTCCCCAGTTGAACTTTGGTTTCGTGTGATACCACCACTAATTTATTTAACTGATTATCGGCCTCCTGCAGCGTAATACCGTGTTCTATTAAAGACCATCCGATATCTCTTAGTTTACACCAGCATCGCTTCATCTCACTGATTGTATTATTGAATCAAGGTTTTGGTCAATTTGACCCAGGATATGAAGTAGTTTGGTGTAGAAAACTGGTTTCAACTCGTCTACGGTTAAACCACCCCATATCCAAGTGCTGAGTAATCTTCGAACCCCATCCAACTTCACAAAACACGTAATCGTCTCTTGAAGTGGAATTTCTTCAGCTGCCCTATGTGGAAATAATGGAGTACAAAGAAAGTTCAATCGCTCTCGTTTAAAAGCTTCTTCAAGAGCTATTATTGCTTGCTGATGATCTTTCGTGTGAATTCCTCTTAATTCACACTCTATCGCCAATTCATCTTCAGTTAGATAAGTCGGATGTATCATTACTTAAAACTAAATTAACTAACCTAAACAGACCTAATCTACAAAAAAAAAATAAACTAACCTAAACTAAATAAAAACATTGATTTAAAATTTATAAAATTTTTAAATGGACTAAAAACAACTACGGATATTTCACCCTTTCTGTGAAGCATAAAACTCTCACCAAATTGGATTAACAAGGATAGGAAAAGGAGGTGAATTTTAATTTTGATGAACTAGTTTTGTCGTCCCCAATCTCGCAAATGGGCTTCTAAACTCCTAGAGAGTGATCCTCACCGCTATGGTGAACTTGAAAACAGATAACATAGATTGTACTCAATAAACCATGACAAAAATCATGTCCTCTTTTCCACAAGTCGAAAAGTAGAAGTAGACTACTTTTCTAGGAGTTCTAACCTATGAGAGTGACAAGCACCTGATCATGTAAGTCAAACTGATATGGCTGAGGTTTTTACAGACCCTCAAACATCAACCTGCTATTTCTGTTATACTGGGAATGATAATACGCCGATTATCACCAAAGATTTCCGCAATGTTTTGATCTACCCTTACTCAGCTCATGTCCAAGCTCGTATTCAATATTCGCCTGCTAATATAGACACCTGAGCCGGACAGCGAAGTAGGCTATATCCCAGACGCGATTAATACTAACAATGGGAAGACTTGCAAGCCCATCCAGGAGGATGAAAATTAAAAATTAAAAATAACGAAGTGAAAATTCGCAAAAACCTAACTATACATTGCGTCATGGAAACCTATATTTCTTAAACTAATTAATTTTACCCTCGCTTGTAATAAGCTAGGTAACTAAAACTGTGGGATAAGTGAAAAAGCAATTTTTACAATACTGACCGGGATATGGAATGATGTTTATGATTTAACATGGGAATGTGCAGCTCTTAATACCACTTCGGTAAAAACTTCGGTAAGGAAAGAGATGATGCACATTGCGCCAGGGATCGCATCATTCACCCTTGCCTGTACAGAATTGAAAAATTGTTGGTTGTACACGGTATCAAAAACCGTACACCTTATTGATAAATTATGATATGATATAGTATGATATGTATGATAGAGTCGTACAGGCCAACCATAATGGTGATCCTAGTTATGTATAGCACAATCCTGGAATATGCGCGATACAGTAATAAAGCCTGCATCTTACCATATTCCAAAATTATGCGGGCCCAGGCCCTGCCTGCATCCTCGACATAAATGGTTTATCGGGATAGGATGTTAATCACAGAAATAACCAGGGCGATAACCGCAGCAAAGTTATTGTCTTACTACATTAATAGGTTAGTTAAGTTAGTCATAATAAAAATCACACCTTGGAAGAGCATTTGTTAGTTTATTAGTTTTTGTTAATTGGAAAATGGTATAGGAACTTCTAACTTTCATCATATGTATATATCGTCATCAGTCATACATAGTACGACTGGAATAATTAATTCCATTGGCATCTAGGGGTCATCTCATCTTATGCTGTTATTATATGTTCGCCTAACAACTAACCCAACACCATATTTAACCCGAGAGATACTTGTTCCTAAAAACCCGACAGCAAATATTTATACATGATGACCTAGAAAACTTATTTAGACTGTGTCCGAATTGAGTGATAAATATTTTCTAGCAAAAATATTTGACACTAACGTGAACAATTTTTCCTTTTGTGAAATTTTTGTCGTTTTGCTGCCCGAATTGTGTGATATTTTTTTTTTGATAAAAATTCTGGCAATTTAATTTAATTTTGATTTAAAAATTATGATTGTTTTAATTTAAAGATTAAGATAACTCCTATAAATAAGAAAAAGATTTAAATCATAAACACAATTTTATTTATTTTATTTTAACTTTGTATTAAATTAATTTTATAAGGCAAAATACAATATTTCTGTTTAGTATTACATCCACTTTAATCAGTTTCTAATCATAATAATCTGTTAAAAAGTGCATACGACAATTTTTCTCCGATTAAATTACCACGCAACTGTCATAATAAAATAGAACAAACATACACCAACCATTCTCTCACTCCAACTTTACATAAAACAACGTGTATGTTTAAAGAAAAAATATGTTGGAGATGTGTGTGCTTTGTTTATATACTAAGTTCAAGAACATAAGCACTCGCAAGGAAATATATAATAAAATAAAAATTAATATTAAATCAAAAATACTTCTCTTTTGGGTCCGTTACTTTCACGTGGAAACTTTATTTATATACATAGTAATTTAGGTACAAAATGTGCAAATATGTATTCATGCAATGGTATCAAAATATATACGAAATTATTTGTATAAATTATGTATATATTCTAAACGATTGCACGTGCATCTTACGCAAATTAATATTAAAAAAACTATGTACAAGTTATCACTTCAACACTTATTTCAACACACAAAAAAACACTCTATTTGAAAATGAGGAGCGACACAAAAGCACATCCGGTCCGCCTCCTATCTAGATTTCGTACAACTTGTTGATAAATTATGTACTAATACTTGTTTCAGTCTCCTATAATCACAAATAACTGTTTATGTTGTATCAGTACGGGCTCTTCAGCTAGAGATAATATGTAGTACATCGCTTAGAACGGCGATGACTCTAAATAGTTTTAAAGTTTGTGAGGAAATCCTCAATTAAGAATTTAGGATAGTTGTGGTAATTATCACCAATATTGTTGGGCCTAACTATGGTCCCTGTTTTGGGCGCCAAAATATTAAATAAATTTGGGACAGTTATGCTCCAGTTTGGGCGCCACCTTGTAACAGAGACTTTGTGCTTGAGATTAATCCCTTGCAAAAATGTTGTCAAATAAGAAATTGTCCTTATCCATTGATGCACCAACGCGACATTGATTCCCCCAGCTCTAGTGGGGTTGTGTGAGAGCATAATGTCCTCAAAAATTCAAAAATGAGGAGATTGGATTGGACGGTGGATCCAATCTGGCGAAATGGTAGTATCACCATCACCAGTTTGCAGAGGAGTTCTAGCTGAACATAGTTACTCCAACAACCCTTAGTGAAATGTTTTTTTTTTGAATTGTCAGTAAGATGGAAAATCAATAAAGCTTCGTTAGTAGAAAGCAAGCGCAGGGCGTGAAACCCACGCCTCTAATGAGGCAGCTAACTCCCCTTTATTAATTGGTACCCTTTATATTAGTCACACTCTACACTTAACTTCCTCCATACTTACCGAGTATCTATCCTCTCGAAATGAGAAAAAAAATCCCAATTCTTTTCAAAAAGAATTTATTCTTTTATTTAAAACTTCCGATTAGGTTTTTGTTTACACTTACAAACTCTTACTCTTACTTTTAATGTTTTATCAAAGATAAACAACATATGTTTATCTTTGGTTTTACTTCAAATTACCTTAAGCTTATCAGTTAACTAGAGGGGTTGACCCTATTTTAGTTAGACCTTGCTGAGGCGCTAAACAACCACTGTCCCAAACAAGAATTTTTCACGGTATTTATACATAATCATATTGATTGTAAGCGAAAGGAAAAAAAATTGAAAACCGCAAATTGCTTACTATCAATATAATATTTATATAGTCCCGCCTCTTTAAAAAAAAATCATTTCTTTCCATCATTTAAATTCATTTTTAAATAATGTGCTACTTTATATAAAAATTGCAATGATTGCCATTCTTAATTAGAATATTTTCGCGTTTCTTCAACCAAATGTTTTGAAATTTGATCCCAGCACTTTTGTTGTTATTTTGTACTGTAATTAAATTACAGCATTTAGTTGTGCGCGCGTGAACGATAAGCATAATTATGATTATGTCAAGCATAAGCATAATTATGATTATGTCATTATAGGAAATGATTTTGGAGATATCCCAATGTGGTGAAGAATATGATCTTCAATATTATGCCTTGTTATAGGTTACTATATGGATCTATTGAACGTATATATGTGATCTACATGAAATAGTTACATCATGTAGAAAATGAATTGGATTTGTAACGAGTGATGACAGACGCTCGTTACACACCTCACTAGCTTTTGAATAAGTTAGGTTCCACAAATAAGTATTCGTTTGAAAAAATTGTACATACTAAAAAAATTTAAAAATTTTGTCCGGTTTACCCGAAGTCCTATATATCGGGGTTCGTTATATCGAGGTTTTACTGTACACTTCATTTTACTTAAAAGTTTATAATTTTTATTATCAAATGATGCACTACTACTGTTGTGTTTGTTAATTAATGGTTTAATAAACACACTTATTTATTTTCTTAATAATTATTACTTTATTTATAAGGATATTGATAATGGATAACCTCACTCGGTTACACTCAAGAGCGAAGTACCCTGACGTGGTGACCATGACACCTCTTGTGTGATAACTATATACTAGGTTGCACTAGGATATTGATAGTTGGTTTATTCAGGGTTGCAACACCTCCCCTAATAAAGTAGATATGGCTCCAAGTATCGAGGAGTGCGATTGTCCCGTGCAGACCGTCGTATCTCAACTGGAACTGATAAAGCTTGTTGTCCATCGGTTGAAACTGGTGAGTTTTGCTGTTGGTGTTTTGGAGGTCCTTCAAAATCATCCAGTAAAATCTGAAGTGGTACTTTATCCTGTGCTGGTGAGAATTGTTGATGTGATGATCTTGCCATTAATTGGTTTGCATGCGCCTTGATAATTTTATTCCCATAATTAAGAATAACATTATACATTACGTGTCCTATTTTAGAATAGACTTTTCCGTGAACCCATTCAAAGTTGTTGTTTTTGTAAACCTTGGCTTGCACCAAATCTCCAACTTTGTAATGCCTTGGTTTAGTGCCGTGCTTTATGTTATACTGCTCATTCATCGAATTATTCCGATGATCCACTACGTGATGTTGTTGATTTGGCAGTAGTAGATCCATTGTTGTTCTGATTTTTTGTCCAAACATAACCTCGGCTGGAGACAATCCAGAAGGTGTATTTGGATTTGGTGTAGGTAATTACGGTAATTTACGGACAGGAAAATTTGTTACGTTTCCTCTATCGAATCTCCTTCCCCTTGAATTTTCTTCAACGCCCTTTTCAGCGTATCAACGAACCTCTTCGCTTGTCCATTTGATTGAGGATGATATGTGGCACAACGGAGATGCTGAAACGAACTGTGTTCCGTTGTCCGAGACGATAAGCTGTGGTGGTCCAAAACGAGCCAAACTTTCTTCGATTATAACTACCGTGTTGGCCGCAGTGGTGGTCGGTGTAATAAATATTTCCGGCCATTTCGAATATGCGTCAACAATGATCAAAAAATACAATCCGTTGATTGGACCGGCGTAATCAATATGAATGCGCTTCTCAATCGCTTCTGAACTTGGCCATTTAGAATTGACGTAACTGATAACTGATTGCAGTATTTCACATTGTCGAGTTGCCCTGATTATCATTGAATGTGTGATTGTTAAATGACTGACTGTATCTACCTCCCAATTTCGCAGATCATCCTCTAACTGAAGCGATGCTATTACGTAGTCCTCATCCTGTTTCACTTGTGCACCTATTAGACATGAAAGGATATCTGCATATCCAAATTTATCCGTTGCGACGTACTCAATGTTGAAATCATACAGGAGTAATGTACACGCCCACCTTTGAAGTCTATTCGCAGTGTAGACAGGAATTCCCTCCCTTGAACCGAATATTGCAAGTTTAAGTCAATTTTTGTTAGGTATAGTACTATCCCATGGAGAAAACAGAAAATTTTTACTGAACATCTGACAAAGACAAGAACTAAAATTTACATTAGATCAACTGAAACACAACATTTTATTTTATGGTAGAAAAATTTGGAGAAATTTTGACATCAACAAAATGTAACCTATAAAACCTTTAAAAAACATGAAAAATCTTCATTTTGAATGTTTAACAAAGAATTTTATTCCAAAAATTTACTAAAAAATATAATTTTATTTTTAATATCATGTGATTCTAATATTTTTTTTATTTTTCGAAAATATATAAAAAAATGCTCTACCATAAATATGTAAGGGGAAAATTCTAGCATCAACAAAATTTAACCAATAAATTATTTTAAAAAAATTAAAAATCTTTATTTTTAATATTTGACAATAAATTACTAATAAATTAAATAATATATATATATATATATATATATATATATATATATATATATATATATATATATATATATATATATATATATATCATATATATATATATATATATATATATATATATATATATATATATATATATATATATATATATTTATATAAATATATATATATATATATATATATATATATATAGATATATATATATATATATATATATATATATATATATATATATATATAAATAAAACAAAGTCGTGTTAGTTACACCATTTATAACTCAAGAACGGCTGGACCGATTTTTATGATTTTTGTTTTGTTGGATTTGACTCCGTTCCGAATAGCATAATAACTATTAAAACATCGGAAAAATTCACCAAATAAAAATTTATCAAGAAAATTCATTTTCTCATACATTTTGTTTTTTTTATTTTGTTCGTCTCAATACAGTGGTGGTTTAGGAAAAAAGAAAAGTCGGAAAAACTCAAAAGGGAAGCCCCAAAAATCTAATAAAAAAATCTTTTTTTTTATATGAATTTTGTAGGTGTAGTTTGTATGTGACGAGTGGTGCAGTGGTTAAAGCTTCGGCGCTTGGACTGCAAGGTACTGGATACGAATCCGACTGGAGGCTGCATGCACATTTACCATTTTATTTTTTATCCAATTTTTTTTTTATTTCATCTACTTATCTATTTATATAGATAAAATCTTCGTCCGAGTTACGATTTCAGTGCGAATAGTAGATTTTGACAGCTCCAAAAAAAGTTTTTTTCCTTTGCGATTTTAATATTAAATTTAATTTATTTTTGGTTTTGGATATTTCATATTAGTTAAGTGGTTTGTGGTTTAGCATATAATATTAAAATAAGTGGTGGAATTTAGTGAAATAAGAGGTTGTGTGGTGTATGCCAATAACAATAAGAAAACAGTACTTTTTTGCGTACAATAGTACGTAATTTTTTTAGTGGTACAGAGTGTCCCAACACCGGACACCAGTTTTTTTTTTTGGTTTTTTTAATTTTTTTTTTATTCTGCGGAATTCTATTTTCGATCGGGATTTTTAAACGGTAAGTTCCCTTCGAAGATGTTCACTTTGTGAGGTTATCACATTTGTGATTGTGCGCACATCGATAATTGATTATGTAATTTTGGATTGTGTGATTAATTTTCCAGTATTATTTACAATGCCGCGAGCCAGAAGATCTAATCTTTCACCACGAAGCCGTAATGCAATTAGACTTCGGACTATTGCGAATCAATCCACTGCAGATGAACAAGAAATCACACGAGAAGTGCTCCGCGTTAGTATGGCCCGACTTCGCGCTTCACAAAGACAAGCACAAAGAGAGGCAGTACGTCAAATGGCTCAGTTGACAATGAGAAATCGTCGAGCTTATCGCACAGATCAACAACGAGATAATTTTCGACGCGCAAGAAGAAATCCTTCAAGTGTTGATTTGAATCGAATAGCGTTTCAATACGATTGCACAATTGACTACAACTCGCATCCTTTCTTCGAATTGGCCCAATGGAGTTTGTGTGCGACCATTGCGGTGCATTGAAGTTCGCTGGAGAAACGCCTGGATTGTGCTGTCTCAGTGGCAAGGTGAGATTGCCATTATTGCCTGCACCACCTGAACTGTTGCGTTCATTGCTTCGTGGCGAGACACCAGAATCACGACATTTTCTATCCAACACTCAAAGATACAACGGATGTTTCCAAATGACTTCATTTGGAGCAGACATTATCGAAGAACGCGGATTCAATCCAACATTTAAGGTCATTTCTGCTCGAGAGAGTAAACATTCATTTTCTTTTGGTGATCAAAAATCTATAATTCTGACTTCGTCTTCGACTTTACAGATTCAAGGCCAAATTCACCACCGAATTGGGTCATTGCAACCGATTGAAGATGGACAGCATAAATTCATCCAAATATACTTTATGGGCAATATGGAGGATCAACTTGATCGGCGCCAAACGATCAATACAGCAATGAAAAGGATAGTTCTGAAAGATTTGCAGCAACTACTCCATGAACATCATGCATTGGTTCGATTGTTTAAATCTGCGTTAGATCGCATGCCAAGTGACGACTGCAAAGTCGTGATCAGAGCAGATAAACGACCCGCTGGAACACACGAACGCCAATTTAATGCTCCAGCAATAGATGAAGTCGCAATTGTGATTGTTGGTGAAAGCGTGGAACCGCGCGATATTGTGCTTACACGTCGCGACACTGGACAACTGCAACGAATAAATGAAACACACCGTTCATACGATACATTGCAATACCCGCTGATGTTTTGGCAAGGAGACGATGGATATCACTTCAATATCAACATGATAAATCCATTGAGCGGTGAGTACTGATATCATAATTTAGATTATGACACTAATTTTACTGATTTCATTTCAGGTGAGGAAACTAACAAGAAGGTTAGCTCGATGAATTATTATGCATATCGTTTGATGATTCGTCAAAATGCTGACAACTATTTGCTGCGATTTCGTCGTTTGCTTCAGCAATATATCGTCGACATGTACGTCAAAATCGAAACAGAGCGCCTCATTTTCATTCGGTTGAACCAAGCTAAACTGCGTTCGGAGGAATATATCCATTTACGCGATGCAATCAGCACCGAAGGAGATGCAGCTAATGTTGGTCGATTGACTATTCTACCGGCGACGTACATTGGCAGCCCGCGTCATATGCATGAATATGCGCAAGATGCAATGACATATGTTCGTCATTACGGTTGTCCAGATTTATTCATCACTTTTACTTGCAATCCGAAATGGATAGAGATTGTTCAACTGTTGCTACCCGGGCAAATAACAAGTGATCGGCACGACATCATCGCACGTGTCTTCAAACAAAAAATCCGGTCGCTGATGAACTACATTGTTAGGCATTGCGTCTTTGGGGATACTCGATGTTGGATGTATTCAATTGAATGGCAGAAACGAGGCTTGCCGCATGCTCACATTCTTATTTGGTTAGCCGAAAAAATTCGACCAGACCAAATAGATGACATCATATGTGCCGAGATTCCTGATCCCGAAACCGATCCAGACCTACATGATGTTGTAATTACGAACATGGTTCACGGTCCGTGTGGCTCCATCAATCCCCAATCACCGTGCATGGTCGACAACAAGTGTTCCAAGCGTTATCCACGAAATTTAACCGCAGAGACTATCACTGGCAATGATGGTTATCCACTGTACCGGCGTCGATCAGCCGATGATAACGGTAGAACTATCACAACGATAGTGAGAGGAAATGAGTTCGTGGTCGACAACACTTGGATTGTTCCATATTCGCCACTTCTTTCCAAAACATTCAAGGCGCATTGCAACGTGGAGTACTGCAATTCAGTGAAGTCCATAAAATACATTTGTAAACATGTCACGAAAGGTAGCGATATGGCAGTTTTTGGTGTTCAAAATCCCAATACAAACGATGAAATCACGCATTATCAAGTTGGTCGATATGTGAGCTGCAATGAGGCGATTTGGCGTATATTCTCATTCCCTATTCATGAACGTCATCCCACTGTTGTACATTTGGCGGTGCATCTGGAGAATGGTCAACGAGTTTATTTCAACTCATCGAATGTTGCTCAACGTGCTGAGACACCTCCAGCAACAACATTGACCAGTTTCTTTTCGATTTGTCAAAGTGATCCGTTTGCACGAACATTGCTCTACTCTGAGATGCCACGTTATTACACTTGGAACGCCTCATCAAAAAAATTTCAACGTCGGAAGCAAGGCGATGAGGTTCCTGATCATCCAAATGTGCGTTCTACTGATGCTCTTGGTCGCATTTACACAGTTCATCCGAAGAATGACGAATGCTTCTACTTGCGGTTGTTGCTGGTGAATATTCGTGGGCCGACATCATTTGAATCACTTCGAACTGTCAATGGTGTAGTGTGCCCAACATTTCGTGCTGCATGTCAACAGCTCAACTTGCTTGAAAACGATACTCATTGGGACATGACAATCGCTGAATCAATTATTTCTGCAACTCCAAACCAGATACGCACATTATTTGCTATCATTATTTCGACATGCTTTCCATCAAATCCACGTGAACTATGGAGCAAGTACAAGAATGACATGTCAGAAGACATTCTACATCGAATTCGTGTCAGTTTCGGAAATCCCGATCTCGAGGTGAATGAGGAGATACATAACCAGGCTTTGCTTTTGATCGAAGACATGTGTTTTCGCATGTGCGGCAGTTTGTTAGTCAAATTAGGAATGCCAACGCCATGTCGTGGAATGAACGACGCTTTCAATCGAGAATTGGAACGTGAACATGAATATGATCGAGATGCATTGAACCAATCAGTTCGAACCAATGTACCACTGTTGAACCTCCAACAGAAAGGAGTGTACGATACGTTAATGAAGGCAATTCATGATGGAAATGGATTATTTTTCCTCGATGCGCCCGGTGGAACTGGGAAGACATTCCTCATGTCATTGATTTTGGCCACTGTTCGTGCGGGATCCGATATTGCTGTAGCAGTTGCTTCTTCTGGGATAGCGGCCACATTGCTAGAAGGATGCCGAACAGCTCATTCAGCGTTGAAATTACCGTTAAACCTTCAATCGGCTGAAAACCCGACATGCAACATTGCAAAACACTCAGCAATGGCGAAAGTTTTGGTAGCAAGTAAAATCATCATCTGGGATGAATATACAATGGCGCACAAACGCGCATTGGAAGCACTCGATAGAACTATGAAAGATCTACGCAATGACTCAAGATGTTTTGGAGGCGCAATGATTCTACTTTCTGGCGATTTCCGTCAAACAATACCAGTTATTCCAAGATCGACCGCTGCTGATGAAATAAACGCTTGCCTCAAATCATCGACTCTGTGGTGTTATGTGAAGAAACTTCAGCTGACGACAAACATGCGAGTTGCATTGTTAAACGATCCATCTGCCGAAGAATTCTCCAAGCAATTGCTGACTATCGGTAATGGCCGTGTTCCGGTCGACAAATCGAACGGATTGATTTCGTTTCCTCAGAACTTTTGCATTTTTGTCTCAACGAAGGACGAGCTCATCAACAAAGTGTTCCCGAACATCATTACTAACCACAAAAATCACAATTGGGTGAGTGAACGAGTAATTCTTGCGGCAAAGAACAAAGATGTGGATCACTTAAATTTTACAATTCAAAATCTAATCGTCGGTCCACTTCATTCCTTCAAATCTATTGACTGTGTGACAAACGAAGACGAAGCAACCAACTATCCAACTGAATTTTTAAACTCATTGGATCTACCTGGCTTGCCACCGCACAATTTACAACTAAAAGTTGGCTCGATAATCATCATGCTACGAAACCTGAATCAACCAAAACTATATAACGGAACGCGTTTGGTGGTGAGAAAACTCATGGGCAATGTAATTCACGCGACGATACTTCAAGGGAAGTTCAAAGGTGAGGAAGTTCTCATTCCGAGAATTCCGATGATCCCAACCGATATGCCATTCGAGTTTAAACGAATTCAATTTCCGATTCGTCTTGCATTCGCCATGACGATCAACAAATCACAAGGCCAATCCTTGAGTGTTTGTGGCCTGAATCTAGAAAATGAATGTTTCTCTCACGGCCAATTGTACGTAGCATGTTCACGTGTCGGTAAACCATCCGCTTTATTCGTTCTCGCACCTAACAATAAAACAAAAAATGTCGTATATCACAAGGTGCTACAATGAAGGGACTCGACTCCATTGCAACTCACCCAGCAAATAGTTTAAAAGAAAGTAGTGCAATAATGCTACGCGAACCATTTCTATTCAATTCAATAAAACGAAAGCCTTGCTGCCACGTGAATTACATTCATTTCAATGTAATTAAAATATATTTCATTTTGATTTTTGTAATTTCATTGAATTTAATTAATTTGGAGTATTCATTTAATTTATTTAATCTTAATAAAAAACTCAAATTATTAAGCTAATAACTTTAAAAAACATTTATTGATTTTGAGGCGGTACGAAGTTCGCCGGGTCAGCTAGTATATATATATATATATATATATACCGATTGTTTCTTTTAAACTGAGACGATCAAATATCTCGAAAAATAGCCACTCTACGGAAAAAATGTCCATAATCAAAATTTAATCATACCGCGGGGGAAATACTTTAGTGCAAAAAAATAGTCCCCCACCCCCCGCTTTGTAGGTGGGGCGGGGGTAACTTTTAAACTAAGATAGGAAGCTATATTTTTTATTGCAGATACGGATTCTACGACTAAAAGTACGTATGATTTGAATGAAATATTTTGTTCGGTTCATGATAGATGGCGTTGTAATCGACGAAATTCAATTTTTTCAATTTCTTCTTCTTAGAACACACGCATTCGATTCTGCAATACGTTTGAAATAAAAAACATCACGTTTTCATTGGAAATACTCGAAATTCGTCATCAAAACAATTTATTCAGTTTTGTAAATCACATTTAACGTTTGTGTTATTTCTTATCTTCATGTTTTTCGTAATTGCAAAATAATCGATAAAATACTTTAGAATGGAGCGTTTAACTGTGCCAGAGAAAATTGAAATGGTTCTGGTTTATGGAGAAGCTGGCAGAAATCTTGAAAATGCTGTTGCTATTTACGCTCAACGTTTTCCGAATAGGATTCGTTCACGTGCTTCATTTGGCCGTACTATCAAACAATTTATTACTGATGGAAATGTTCAACCGAAAAAGAGGACCCGTAGAGCAACAGTCACTGGAGAAAATAATTAAATTGCTGTATTGGCAGCAGTGGCTCATAATCCTCATGTTAGTACACGAGAAATAGTTCGCGATTCCGGATTGTCCCTCACCAGTGTTTGGAGAATTTTAAAACGGCACAAGTATCATCCATATCATGTGTCTTTACACCAATATCTTCATGGCGCTGATTTCCAAAATTGGGTAACTTTTTGTCAATGGGCACGTGAACAAATACAACAAAACCCCAATTTTTTTCGTTGCGTAATGTTCTCTGACAAATCGTCTTTTACAAACCATGGAACGGTTAATCGACACAACATGCATTATTGGAGTGTTACAAATCCGCACTGGCTTCGTCAAGTTGAACATCAGCGTCCTTGGACTGTCAACGTGTGGTGTGGAATAATTGGCAACAAACTCATAGGCCCCCATATTGTTGAAGGCAACTTGAAAGGTCAAATGTACCGAAACTTTTTGGAAAATGAACTGCCAATATTACTTGAAAATTTGAGCTTAGAAGTGAGACGGAACATGTGGTTTCAACATGATGGTTGTCCTGCAAACTATTCGATGGTGGCACGTGAAATACTTGATCGTGATTTCAATGGTCGCTGGATCGGTAGAGCTGGTCCGATAAATTGGCCCGCCAGATCACCAGATCTTACTTCGCCAGATTTCTTTTTGTGGGGCTATCTCAAAGACAAAGTTTACAAACAAGAACCAACAACACGTGGGAACATGATTGAGCGAATCAGAAATGCGTGTGCTGAAATTCAACCAAACACACTTCTCAGTTGTGTACAATCATTTGAAATGCACATTAATAAGTGCATTGAAGTCGCAGGCCATCATTTTGAATACTTATTTTAAGCTAAAATTATTTATTCACCTGCCATTTACATTAATAAATTGTTTTGATGACGAATTTCGAGTATTTCCAAAGAAAACGTGATGTTTTTTATTTCAAACGTATTGCAGAATCGAATGCGTGTGTTCTAAGAAGAAGAAATTGAAAAAATAGAATTTCGTCGATTTCGTCGATCTGCAATAAAAAATATGGCTTCCAATCTTAGTTTAAAAGTTACCCCCGCCCCACCTACAAAGCGGGGGGTGGGGGACTATTGTTTTTGCACTAAAGTATTTCCCCCGCTTTATGATTAAATTTTGATTATGGACATTTTTTCCGTAGAGTGGCTATTTTTCGAGATATTTGATGGTCTCACTTTAAAAGAAACACCCGGTATATATAATCGGGACAGGCAGAATCATGTTATTTCATTTCTATATTCAATTCTCGAAAATAAATAAAAAATTGCTCTGCTATAAAATACATAACCTACAAAATAACAAGTGCAATCGCGCATTAAATTATTTTTAATAAAAAAAATGTCTCCTCATACACAAGAATTTAACAAATTTCTTTATCTAAAATGATTTTTTTGACTAGAATCAATTTTTACACGTAAATACGAGACGATAATATACGTGAGCGCAATGTTTTATCCATAAAAATATTTTAGAAATAAAATTAAAAAGGAGTGGGGATGGTTTTTTTGTTTTACTTGCTTTAAAAAATATTAAACTTTATATTTTTTATAAAAAATTATAGCAACACAACAACAATTTGCTCAGCAAATTCTCAGCAAGCTATAATCGGATGTGCTTTTCTCTATACACTACCGCTCAAAGTGTTTAGGCACTGTCAAGAACAGCATAAAACATATAAAAACTCAGTAAAAATATGAAAATATTTATTTTTTAGGTACACACAACACACATACTTTAATGGCAATAACTAAATAAATGTCAAAATTAAAATGCTCAATTTAAACTTTACTTTCATTTATGTGACCTTGATTGAACAATCGCAGCGCACAGTCGAGGCATTCTCGCAATAGGTTTAGGTTTCAGTGGTTGACACTTAGGCCGTTTTTGGCCCATTGTGATATCACGCATTCACGCCACATCATTAACCCATTCACCTACTCACCTACTCACACAACTACAGTATACCATATGCACATTGCAAGCTCCATGTCAACCTGTACAGTGACATGAACAGTGGGTCGGCGCTGAATTCTGCACTCCATCAGAGGGTCTTAGTTGTGTTTATTAACATCACCGATTGCAATCGATGATGAAAATTCGATTTGCATCTAGCCTCTGATGGGATTCGAACCCAGTACGTCCCGGTCCAAGTGCCGGAGCTTTAACCATTACACCACTTGTCCGGTCAATTCTTGCAATAAGTTTTGCCAAAGTTTCTGGCGTTATTGAGTTCCAAGTTGATTGAAGTTTGTTCCACATAACAGTAGCTGATGTTAGAGCTGATTGCTTTACTTCTCGACCTAATTAAAGGTCTAAAGTAACTCAATAGGGTTCAAGTCAGGGCTCTGGGGTGGCCATTCCATAATTTTAATTATTCCTTCATCCTCTAAATGAAGTGAAGATAGCATTTATAAAATTTACGTGAATGTTTTGGATTATTATCTAGTTGATAGATAAAATTTTGACCCAAAACTCGAATTCCTGAAGGTATTGAGTGGTTCTTCAAAATTTGTCGGTACCCTTCTTTTCTTAGTATTCCATCAATTTTCACAACATCACCTACACTAGTACCAGCAAAATAGTCCTAAATCATCACTGAACCACCTCCATGCATTACGGTAGCGGCAATACACTCTTTACTGGCACATTGACCTACAGATATTCGCACGAATATTCGTCTTCGAGTACCGAAAATTCAAATTTGAACTCATCCGTCCATAAAACCTTTTTGTAATCTTCTATCGTCCAATGTTCACGGGCTCATTTAAGTCGCTTTTGCTTACTAGTAATGGTTTTTTAACAGCAACACGTCCATGGATTCCGGATTCCGGTAGACGACGTTTAACCGTAGAAACATTAACTAGTTTTAGGTGACCAACATTTAATTCTGCGGTTATTTCCGGGCTGTTTTGCGTATATTCATCTTGCTAGTAATCACTATTCTATATGATCATCTGCAGATGTTGTTGCTCTTGGTCTTCCACTACGTCTTTTAGTAAAAAAAACTATCACTTTCCCGATAGTTTTTAACATCAAAGTCGACCGTAGCGTGGTCTTATTTCATTTTTTTGGCAAACTGTCAATTACTTATGCCAGCTGTATGGTAAGCTATTATAAGCGCACGTGTTTCAGTACTTGGTTCTCTTCTTGGAGGATAAATTTTAAATAATTGTCATTCGATATTTCGCTTACGATGTTAACAGTGTAAATATCAGGCTGCAACTGATCGTATTTGACTCATTTCAATGAAATCTTTCAAAAAAACAATTTAAACATTATTACCTAGAATAAACCCGACTGATAAATTTTTCTGGAAATTTCTACAGACTATTATTGTAATTGTACCGTAATAAACAGTTTACGACAATCCGTTAAAGCGCAGGTAGAGGGTAGTAAAATTAACCCTATATATCATGTGGTTATATATGAAACTGCGTTTCAGATAAGTATTTCATTTTATTCAAATGTTGTTTCGTAAACATAATGCTGTATCAATAATACATGAAAAACGGGTGCCTAAGAAAAGAACTTATGAGCGGTAATGTATGTATGTTTTACAAAATTATAATCAACTGATCGCTTTAACTGGTTTGTATGTGTGTAAAATGTTATTATGTTTGAGATTTGCTACCGTAGAATATTGATATTTTTTCACATCGCATAAAAAAATAAATTTGGATTTTTATACAAATGAACCCTGTACAACAAAAATTCAAATCAAAATTAATCATATTATAATTTCATTCATGTAAAATGTTGTCCGATTTATTAAATAATAAACATACGAATCAGTGGCTATGTGTACGCAGGTCGCAGTGTACGAATATACGAATACGAGTAAGGATACGAAAACGACACAAAAACAACAAATTGGGCCTGTTTAGACGATGAGTATTTCAACAATCTTAATTCAACATTTGCGTTCACACGATATACGTAGTTAATGTTATTTACTTATGTATGTGTAAAATTATTTTCATTTCATATTGAATTTCTTCGGAGAAGCATCGTAAAAGCGGTTGTCAATTTATTCGTATATTTTTTTAGTTGTGTTATAAAATATATTTTTTTTTTGTGTAATTTACATTACGATAATTTTTAAAATAAACTGTTGTTAAAAATAAATAATAATAATAAAAATTATTAAAATTTTTTTGTGAAAATAATTATCAATTATAGTCAGTCAATATGTAATTATATGCACACATATTATTTCATAGCAACACTAGGTTAGGTTAGGTTTCAGTGGTTGACACTTAGGCCATTTTTGGTCCATTGCGATACCACGCATTCATGCTACATCATTACCCATTCACCCATTCACCTAGATTCACCTACTCACACAACTACAGTATACCACCTGCGCATTGCAAGCTCCATGTCAACCTGTACATTGACATGGACAGTGGGTCGGCGCTGAATTCTGCACTCCATCAGCGGGTCTGATGGGATGCGAGCCCAGTACCTCCCGGTCCAAGTGCCGAAGCTTTAACCACTGCACCACTTGTCCGGTATAGCAACACTAAAAAAATACAAACAAATTAACATATTTTTTACACAATGCACAGCAATGCTTTACAATAATTTATAATTATAGTTTATAAAATTTGTTATTATATTTTTTATAAAAAATAAATTGATATTTAGGAATTATATAATTATGTTATACAAAAAAAATAAAAATTATTTTTTTGTTGAAAACCCAACTCAACTAAATATTTATTTTTTATGTTCGGTAGATGCTTTTATGTTTTGCGAACGAAAGACAAATTGGAAATAAAACCTGTTTTCAGAAAAAAATGGGACCGACATTTTTTTTTATAGAGAACTGTTTGTAGATCTGACGGCAAAAGAATTAACCTTATTGGGTCTATTTTTGTATGTTAATTTTTATTTGCATATAGTATGCCGTGCTAAAATTTCATGTAAACAAAGACCCAATCAGCTTATTTTTAATACGCTAGATGTCACTACCCCGGACATTTATAGTTCTCAATAGCTTTTCTTCAGTAAATTTTAATTCGTTCAACACCTAGAATTCGAGTTGAAAAATTACGCAAAAAAAACATTTAGATTATAGGCAAGGGGGAAACGAACGAAGAAATTTGTATTGAATTCAACTCTCGTGTAAACATCTAGAATTGTACTGTTAAATTTTAATAGCATTATGAGAATTTATGAATAAAATAAAAAAATTAAATTTTATTTTAAAAGTCTGCCTTACACGTTCAATTGTCATAATGTTATTTTCACGTTTGAGGAAAATGGTCTATAAACAAAAAATAAAAATAAAAACTTTGCGAATGAAAGAGAAAGAAATTTCTTTTTGCACAAAATCAATATTTTTGTGTCTTTGATATTTTGTAGTACGGATTTTAGTATGGAATTAAAACAATTTTTTCCACACTTGGAAAATTGCATACTGGGCATATGTGATAGTTTCGGCACGAGTATAATACAACTTTGTATTTAACTGTACGAAATTAAAAAGAGAAAATATGATATTTATTTATTTATTTAAAGAAATCTATTTTGTAATATACATGTATGATTTCAGATTTTACAGTTATAGTTAAAGTTATATTAGGTTTAGGTTTCAGTGGTTGACAGTTAGGCCATTTTTTGGCCCATTATGATACCACGCATTCACGCTACATCATTAACCCATTCACCTATTCACCTACTCACACAACTACAGTATTACCACCTGCACATTGCAAGCTCCATGTCAACCTGTACAGTGACATGAACAGTGGGTCGGCGCTGAATTCTGCACTCCATCAGAGGGTCTTAGTTGTGTTTATTAACATCACCGATCGTAATCGATGATGAAAGTTATATTAAAACAACAAAAAAACATTAAAACAGAAAAAAAAACCAAATTTTGGTTTAAACAATTAAAAATTTAGAAAAAAGTCTTTAAGATTATTTTTAAAGTTGTCCTTTGATAAGTTGAAGTCAAATAGGTCGTCGATTAAGTTGAAAGATTAAGACATCCTATTAATTGGGTTGTTTCCTCCATAGTTGGTGGAATGGTGTTCAAGTGCTAAAAATTCATGGTTTCGAAATGTTCTGCATGGCACGTGAATTGATATGTTTTCCAAGATGTAAGCTGAATCAACGTGACCAAGCAAAACGTTACCAATGAAACCTGCGCCCAAGAGAAGTCGTCTATTTTCAAGCGTGCATATTTTGTAATCCGTGCATCTTGTTGTGTATGGAGGTAAGCGAGCCACATTTTCATGGAATGGTAAGTTGTGGTCGTAATCCCAGTCACTTTTCTTTAACAAAAAAATCAGGAACTTCTTTTGAATGCTTTCAATTCTTTTTATGTGTACAGCATAGTATGGATTCCAGATCGTTACAGCGTATTCCAGTTGAGATCGAACATAACCGAAATAGAGTGAACATAAGGTTTGAATATCCTTAAATTCACCTGTCCATCTTTTAACAAATCCGAACATGGCATTTGCTTTCGCAATACAATTTTCAATATGCCCATTGAAACACCACTCACTTAATCTATCTAAGTCTTCTTAAAGTTTCTCCGTATCTAACAATCCATTAATAGTGCGAAAACTTTTCACATCATCTGCAAATATGAGCACGTCTGAGTTTTTGATTATCTTGGTTATTCGGTTTATGAAAACAATAAAAATCCAGGGCCCGAGGTGTGATCCTTGGGAACACCAGATGTAACTTTAATAACGTTTGATTTCTCATTTCCCATTATTACAAATTGGCACCGGTTTGATAGATATGATTTAAAAGAATTTATGTAATCGAGAGAAAACCCAAAATTGAATAAACTTTGGAGTGCTTTATGATAACAGATAGAATCAAATGCTTTACTAAAATCCGTGTACGCTACATCAACTTGACGGTGTTTTTCTATCTCGTTAATTAGTTTACTGGTGAATTCAACCAGATTAGTCGATGTGGATCGGCCAGGCATAAACCCATGCTGGTTTATTGATATATGACGTGCAATTGTGGATTTAAAGCTGTTGCATAATATTAACTCAAATAATTTTGGAATTGATGATGTAGTTGATATTCCTCTGTAGCATGAGATATCATCACGTTTACCCGATTTAAAAATTGGAGTAATTTTTGAAATTTTCCATTTTTCAGGAAACACGCCGATGTTTAAGGAATGATTGAATAGATAACATAATGGAATTGTTAAAATTTAAAAGACCGCAACCATCTCCAAACCCCCTTAAAGCCGATAAAACGTTGTCCTCAAAAATAATAGGAGGATTTATTGATGTGTTGTTGTTGCCGGGTTGTTCGTACAATCCACTAGTAACGCTTGGTCTATAGACTGATTGAAAAAACGACGCGAACATGTTAGCTATATCTTTGGCGTTTGAAGAGCAGGTATTGTTGTACGTCGTGTTAGCAGGGTATCCTTCAATTTCGCGTTTATTCTTAAAGTATTTCCAAAACTGTTTTGGATTTACTTTGATTTTGTCTTGAATTTGATTAAGATACGACCTGTATTTAGATTTTAAATAAATTTCAAATTCATTACTATGTTGTAGAAACGTAGTTTTGTCCGCTTCTAACCCGCTTTTCAACATTTTGGCATACGCTTTCGACTTCCGATTTTTAAAGTTAACTAGTCTATCATCAAACCAATGAGGGTGAGCATTTTGTGGTTTACAGCACATAGGTACATACATTTCGAAGCCTTGAAGCATGATGTCATTAAATTTGTCCACATTTTCGTTTATATCATTGGAATTGAGAGTTATTTGCCAGTTGATGGATTCCAGGTAACTTTGTAGCCCCGCACGGTTAGTTTTTTTAAAGTTGTATTTCATTGGTTGTAGGTGTTCTGATCTCGCCATTTTAGTTAAGTCAAATACAATATCCAAAGATTTGTGATTAACATCATTTATGACAAAAGGTAATAGGGATTCAGAAATTTTAAAGGTGTCAATGTCGTTGCTGAAGACAAGATCCAATAATCTATCACGAGTATTAGCAATTGTGTTTATTTGGTTCAAATTATAACCAAGCATGGCGTCCACAAATAAAGATTCCGCATCTGTTGTTATATTGCAATGTAAAATACAGTTTAGTTCTGTGTCCTAATTCCAAGTTATATTTGGAAGATTAAAATCACCAAGCATAAGAACTAAATCTGACGAGTTTGTCGTATTAATAACTTCATCAATCGCATCAATGCAAGTTGCATAATGATCACTATTTGATTGAGGTGGTATATATGCTGCGTAGATGATTAGATTGGTTTGGTTGATTTTGATTTTTACACCGATCTGTTCGACTCTCGATGGGGCTAAAGTTACTGGAGCATGGCAGAGTTTAGAATGTACTGCTATCAGTACGCCACCACCCGATTTCTTTGAACTAGTTTCAGGAGACCGATCGCATCTATAAACAACGTAGTCATGGCCAAAAAATTTGCTGCTCCTTATGTCTGGTTTTAATGAAGTTGCACAAATTACATAAATAAGGTAGTTTGATTTTAAAACGAATTTGTAGAATTTAGATGCTTTTGATGCCATTTTGTTTACGTTTTGATAGTAAATTGCACATTTCTCATATACCGATCTTTTCTTGGACTTTATGGGCTGATTTACCTTTTGAGTAATAGTATAAGTTCGAGCTTTCATTAAAAGTGAGTGTAGTCTATCATTGGCCACCGGAGAAAAATATTTAAATGATTTTGTGTGTCTAGAAATTGCAACTATGGAATGGGGTACACTATCGAACAGCTCAAGAGGTTGAGAATTGGTTCTTATACATATTACATTTGGTGAGGTTAAACCTTGTGCTTCATGGATCGTCAAGACTTTACTGGTTTCTGGTATCTTAAGCTGAGAGATTAATTGCTTATCAGCTCTGGTAAAAGTTAGATAGAAAGCGTTCTCTAACACAGGTAATGATGATAACGTTGGTGGCAGGTTTATAAATTCGGCGGAAGTTTCCACTGTGTTCATACTAGTGATGTTAGGGTAGTATTCTTTGAGAGCAGAAGTAACATCAGCTGGGCATCGATACGTTACATTCAAGTATTCAGTCTTTGTTACGAAAGCACTTGCATCGGAAAATTTCATATTGACATGATGTAATCTGTCAATATATGGTATTTGGTTTTTGTCATCCAGAAGATATATTTTAGAACATTTACTTTTGATAACCACAAGTCCTATATATCCAGCATGCACCATGTACTCATCATCAATAAAAACTGTATCGTAGGTCTGGTTACCATTTATTAGGTATGAGGCAATCGTTTTGTAGTTTAATTTGATGTTATTAAAGTTAGTGTTTTTGTGCTCGCAACGTGATGTTACCTTTAATTTTATATCTGCAAGTCCTTCTTTTGTAGCACATAGAACAAGATCAGTGCCCGGATTATGGTTGTTTATAATCCATGTTGATTTACCACAGCCAGGTACACCTTGAATATTTGTAATGTCCGGCATCTTTATGTTTGTTTTAAGATAGATATTGTTTAACGAGTTGTAAGTCTGATGATCTAACATTACCGTACCCGATGAACAAAAAATGTATCTGTTTGGGGTAATAAATGTGTTTGTGTCTTCACACAGTTGCACCAGATTATTCCCATCGAAGCCAAACTGTATAGGAACCATGCGCAAATTTTAGCGAAAAAAAAATTCGATATAATTTCTTGTAGTTGCTAGAAAAACGCACGTTCAATTTTGAATATTTCATTTTTTGAAGCAGACGTGTGTGCAACGTATGTTCATTTTGTTTATGTTTACATAATTCAATTTGACGTTTCGCATTGGCGGTTAAATTTTTTGTTGTGTTTTAAATTTAATTTATCTTAACACACTTAAATAATTAAAAAAGTATCTAAGTTATTATTTTATAAACTAATATATTTAAAGCCTATACTTTTAATGTAATCAACAAAATTAGTGTTGTCCATTTCGAGTGCCATAAATATTGAAATATATCGCATGATACATTGAATAATTTTACGGGAAAGGATGTGAGCTAGATTAAACTCTTTCGATATACTGATAAAATGTAAGATGATTTTAATTTTCATTTCAATAAATTTATCTGAATATGATTTCCATTTTTTATTAGTTTTGAAGAGATGTACCCATTCAATTAAATGTGACTGAAAATGTATATTATCATGCACATCGAAAAAATAAAATTAAATATAAACAATTGTGTATTTTTAAATAAAGTTTATATTACGTTAGTATCGAGTTTTTATTTTTTTTATCAACCAAAATAATTTTTGCTTTGAAAATAACAAAATTTTTTTTATCTGTACCTCCATATGTATGTACTGATAAAATTTTTGTCTAAATTTATTGAGTTTTTATGTTGGTTGCATACACAAAATTTGTATAGTAGTTTGGCTGCAATCATTTATTTTTATTTAATCGAAAAAAAATTATATCTAGTTTTTTTTTCGCTAAAATCTGCGCATGGTTCCTATACTGTTTCCTTTATTTAAAACACACTTTTTGTTCAAATATACGTATTTACTCGTTTAACCAACAATTGCAATTAAATTTGCATATAAATATATTGACTTATATATAGATTTCAAGTACATAAAAAATATTACCCACCACATTATTTGAATTCAAGAAACAGTACATAATTAATAATTGTTATACATAGATAAATGGTGCTATAATTTCATAAACCCAAGAAGCGCACCTAGTTTCATTAGGTTCTACTTAGACATTAGTGTCATCTAATCTAATTGATTTGTACTTTTAGTTTACAATAAAATGATTTTGGTACAGTGGTTAACATTACTGTCCAATTTAATAAAAAATATTATAAAAAATTAATAAATAAGTTTTGACAACAAAATAAGTAATTTGGTAGTATGTATTTCCAATTAATTGTTAGAATTTGTTCGATCAAATTAATGAAAATTCCAAACAAGGCTGTTTGAGTGTTTCATGTAAAACATTATTTCCATGATCGAATTCTTATAGCTGGACTCTGCCGACAACACCTTGTGAAAAGTCGGAGATGTAGATGGAAAATCCGTACAGTTTTCATATGAGAACTTTGAGGGATCACCTGTAATCCAACGGGAAGATAACATTCTCTCATACTGCAGTGACACATTGAAAGGAATATTTAAAACCCATTTGATGTTGTTAAATGGAGAGTTTGTAACATAATCCAACACTGACAAAAACTTGTTGACATGATGGCTAACATCCAAGGTAATTATGAAAGGCTCATTTTTTCGATGTTGCAAGTAGGATGTTAAAGTTTCTAAAGCGTAGATTAGATCACTGCAATCAGTTTTAGATTGATGAGTAACCACAATAATGTAGTCACCTCCAATTTTATAAACTTTTGTAACTTCATTAACTGATTTAATGTAGAAGTTATGTAGTATAAGTCCATTAAATATCCACCAAAAATCGGTTCCGATATATACACCTCTCTTTCTCAAAAATGACTCGTGTACAGTGATCGAAAATTGTAAGTAATATTATTCATATACAGTGAGATATAATTGATTTAAGTGTCTTTTTATAAATTGGTCAGTGCTTTGGTCTTAAAAAAATTGTCTTAACAAAGATATTTTTATTAAGACGGTCTTACGATTCTTAACGTCAGAATCGGGGTGATAGTTTACTATACATACTAGGTTGTTCAGTAAGTGTGTCGTTCGATAAGAGATAGCGCTATTAATTTCGTGGTTTTATTTTTCTAAAATGGTGCCACCCCAATATGCAATGACGACGGAAATCCATTTACATTCGCGTTCTAAAACCACACTGTTTCTATGGAAAGAACAACGTTCAGTACACGGAAAGCCGTACTACTCGCCAAAGAAAAGTGTCACAAAAATTCCGATGTGGGTGTGAATCCCAACTAAAAAGAGAAAAAATGAAATAGGAAAGAAGGTGGATTTTAAATGGAAATTGGCGTTTGTTCCACAGCATTTTCATACTGATTTAAGACACTATTATACACGAAACAAGAGGCACATGTTTGTATATATTTTCCAATTGGAATAAATAATAATTCGTATTCGAAATAACACAAAATTTTGCATTTATTATAAAATAAATATTAATTTTTTATTCACATAAATATACACAATTAAATTTTATAAAACCCGTAAGCGTCATCCAATTTGTTTTTTGATTTAATTTTAACACACAACTAAATTCTATGCACATTCACCACGTTCACCATACGTCTTGCAAATTGAATATCCTTTAGCATATTTGTAAAACATTTGGCATGAATCGCGCATAAATTTGTATCTTCAATTAAATCAACTAAATATGCTTCACTTCACTACGAATTTCATGTAATTTCACGTAAAGCTACTGTACCGGAACGATAATGATGTGTTTTTAACTCAGTTGCTATGGTGTGAGGGGCAAAGTCCTAGATTCATACCTCCTCGCCGGTGCTCCCTGGGTAACGCTAAATGAATCAGGCGGTGTAGTGGAGATGAGCAGGGGAAATCCTGTTTATAGTCATGGACACTACATGTCAAGGCGGGCCATTGGCGCCTCATAACCAATACCAAACCAGCGTCTGTTCTCCAGGTTAGGAGCGGCTGAAGCGGGCGTCTGTCTTGTATCAAGTGGCTCGCTATATAAATGTGTTTCAAGGTAGGACTGGATACCTTAAGATTTTCACCAGTACGTGACCCACACACGTAATAAGCGGGTTGAGCGGCAGGCCAACAACCTTCCCTCATAAAAACAGTTAAGTTATGAACCCTAATCAAAGGCCTCGGGTTATCATATCGGATTCATAAAAAACTCGACCTCGGAAATTGTACACGGACAACGCTTTAAAAATGGGAACATGGAACGTGCTTAGTCTCTTAAGACCTGGAGATCTCCAGAACCTTTCAAACCAAGCAAAGAGTTACACATTAGACGTACTTACACTACAAGAGCTTAGATGGTCTGAGAGTGGGATCCATGACACCACCAATGGTTACACTCTTCATTACAGCGGCCATCAGAACGGAGGAGAGTTTGGAGTTGGCTTTCCGTCCTATCAACATGCGGATATGCACGGTCAGACTTCGCACTAAGAAATTTAACATCACGATCATTAATGTGGTTGCACCTTCCGAAGATAAATCAGATGACATCAAAGATCTCTTCTTTGTCGAGCTCGAGAAAGTCATCAACAACATACCGCACTACGACATTAAAATCATCGTGGGCGACTTTAATGCAAAAGCACAAAATACCATCGAAAGAAGACCTCCGAGGCCCCGCAATGATTGGTTCGATGATCAATGCCGAAGGGTCGTCGAAAATAAACGAACGCTTCGTGGAAAATGGTTGGCTCGCAACACCAGAAGCACTCTAGCAGAATATCTCCGCGCTAGGAAAGTCACGACTAAATTCCTTCGACAAAAGAAGCGCGAACATATGAGATTATGCATCGAAAACATCAGCTTCCAAGCGGAAGGAGGAAATTCAAGGGACTGTTTTGCTAACGCCAGGAATCTCACTAAACCCGACAAACATTTTCTAAATGTAAGACCGCAAAATTACCGAAGAAAAACGGATGACCGTGTCGGGCAATCACCGACATAATACCGACAAAAATACGTAATTTTGCGATTTTTGGGCAGGCCGAAAATACCGCATCGGTAATTTTGTGGTTTTAAATAACTGTAAAATTACCAGCTAAATTTACTGTAGGTTGAAAGGAAAATTTATAAACATTTTACTTTGCGTATTTTCTTCCCCAAATCGGTCATTTTAACTGTAAAATATCCGTTTAGACTTAGGATATTACTGTAATAAAATCAAAATATTTATAACTTTTGCTGGTCATAATTACTTTATCAAGCCTGTAATTTTAAGGTCCTAGTTTATTATATAATGTCAGTCTATATTACTGATCGTGTACGTTTTTATTTACAATAATTTATATTTATATTTCCCTTTAATGAACCACTAATACTTAGTTTTAATTTAGTTGAATTAACGATTTAATATAGGAATTTTACGGTAACCTGTGGCCCTATTCTGTCTTTCCCTGGGAATAGGGAATTGGGAAAAATATTTTCATAGCATTTTTGTCTAAATTGTATTTTTCTGGCCTACTGAGCGAACTTGTTTGGTGTTAATATTTTTGAAACAAAGTGAAATGGGAAAATATTTTTCCCAATAAAAATTTTGTGGAACAAAAGTTTCCCAATTCACTTTGTTTTGAAAACTTTTGCACTAAACTTTTTCTTTCAGTAGGCCAGAAAAATACGATTTAGACAAAAATGCTATGAAAATATTTTCCCAACTCCCTATTCCTAGGGAAAGACCGAATAGGGCCACTGGAATGAAAAGTTCAAAAAATATTATGTGAAATCACTGCAAATATTACAGTTAATGTATGATTATCTAGGTCGACGTTTAATGTTAACTTACAAAGAATTAATTACCGCAGTTTTATAGTAAACTAGTACAACAAAATTACAGATAAATAACCTAATATTTTAGGTAAAAATACTGTAATATTATGGTAAACGGTACCGTGTGTTTACCATAATATTAGAGTATTTTTACCTAAAATATGAGGTTATTTATAGGTACTTTGGTGTACTACTTTGCTATAAAACTGCGGTAATTAATTCGTTGTATGTTAACATTAAACGTCGACCTAGATAATCATACATTAACTGTAATATTTGCAGTAATTTCACATAATAATTGTTGAACTTTTCATTCCAGGTTACCGTAAAATTCCTATATTAAATCGTTAATTCGCTGGTTTTACTTTAGTTATTAATTATTACCTTGATAACATTGCGTTTACAATAATTCTGGTAAAATTAAATTTGCGAATCTGCAAATTTATTTGTCTTTTATACCAGAGTACCTACGACAAAATTATTGTTTGTTTACGGTTACATTTGAATAATTTAAATTGGTGAAATGGCGTGATATTTAGGAGGTAATTTCCTTTTTTCTCTGATCTCTTATGGAAATAATTAAAGGATAATTATTTTAAAAAACATTTCAATTTCATTTCGAATCGTTAAGGTCTAAAAACAAGGTAAAATTTATTTTTTACGTAATTAAGTTCAGCCAAAAATAACAAGAACCAACATGAATTATTGATAGACAAAAATTTAAAACAAAACATTTATTTTGAAATAAAATTATAATAATTTATTAACATTTCAACCTATTCAACCTACAATCCAGTCTTATTTAATAGTGTTTATTTGTTTTTATTAATGCCGGAATATTTTCGATCTCTTCTTGGTTTTTGTATTGAGCATTGCAGCGATAGGCGTTCCATTATTTTCTGAATCTAAAGAGTTTAAAATAAACATTAAATATTTAGTTTTTAGATATAGTAGTTACTTATAATAACATATAGTTATTTTAGTTTATAATTTTTTATTTAATTTGTAGTATCAACTTACCTGTGTTGTTTATCAGTTCATTTAAAGGTTGATTAGATTCTGAAATTTTCCTCTTTTTTGAAATCGGCGCATTTCCATTATCTGAAGGAATATCAAATTCAACGTTAATTGTTGGAGGGAGTGTTAGGTCTCGTGTTGACAGATATATTTGGCTCCGACTCATTGATTCGATTCATCAAATCGTTGAAATTTACCGTTTTCTTTCTCTTTGCGTTTTCAACAACTTTTCTTTCAGATTCAGAATTGGTATACTCTGTATAGATTTTCTCGGCTTTGATTGCTTCATCGTATGTTTCTGAAAAATGTAATTTAATCTCAATAAGTGAAACAATACAATGAAATAATAAGACTTGTAACCGCATGGCTTATTCGCAAGGCCGGTACCACCATCGCCATTAAGCTGTAGCTCATTGTCGGCTGGAGGGTCCTGTTATCTGACGGTACAGGCCGCCATGTTACAAAAAAAAAATCCTCAATAAAAAATACATACTCTACGAGTACATTAGAAAAGCTTTTCCTCACAACATTGCGATCGCCGTCTACCACTGATTAACAATTATCGTAACATACTCACACTAATCATTAAGGAACGAAAGAAAAAGAAATAATTTCCTTGGCTTGGTTAGGCAAGCAAAAAAAAAATCTGCCAAAAAAAAAATCATAAAGAATATATTATGTTGCCCATGAAGAAATGACGGAAAACCAGAAGACAACAAAGAAACAAAAAATGTTTACAAAAACAGATTTAAAGAAAGCTAAAAAGAATTAGTTACATACATCATTAAAGTTAAGCGAAATTAGGAAACTTATGGTGGAAACTTATATATAAATTATAAATGAAAAATTAGAAGAATATAATAAAAAAAAGAGCATGCAAATACGTTACGTAACTGGATGATGATGCCTGATGTTGGTGTTGATTATTCCGGTTGGTTCTCACGTAGACAAAACAATTTAATTCAGCAACCTCGATGTAAGTATTCGACACTAAAGCCGTATGATGAACAATACCAATGAACTCCAAATCAGAATATAAAGCCGCAAAACCACCTAGTATAATTGCGACCACCTGATATAGCTGCTCGTTGTCGACCTTACAGTTGTAAACTATGCCGCTTGTTATGACATGATATTAAATACTGGTATCCAAAAAATGGTATTTGTTGGTTAATGCTTGCCTCGTATTAATGTCATACGCTGATGCCGTTGAACTTATTGTCACCCAATATAAAAAAACAATTTACAGTAGTATACTTTTCTTAAATATTTTAAGTATTTATTTTGCGCGTCTTTTACTTTTCTCAGTAGCGGTACATACACTATATATTAGATGTTCTCAATAGAAATACATACAATTATTGTTTTTCATAAATAACTCAATTAAAATTAGACAAACAAATTGATTTATTGCCCACATATTAGTTAAATACACATTTTAATATTAATATACAATTTTTGGTATATGTAATTATATTTTAGATTACATTGCTTTTGTTTTTTTTATGCTTGTCAAAAAAATGAGAATATTATTCACTTGTATTTTGGTTAACTTTTGTTCACAAAAAAATTTATAAAATCTAATAGGTAACTTTAATTTTAGCTCCCAATTACCACCTTTTTCTAATTATTCTCTTGTTTTTCCGGTTCTTCACCTTCCTCAGTTGACAATCGCGACTTGAATTCCCTTGCCAAACAAAACTTTCTTTTTCTATACCTCGTCTGTCATTGTCTTCCCGCGTTTTTTGTTCTTCCACACAATCGACACCAATACACATTTGTATTCGATTAAACGAAGTTAGCTGATTCTAATTTTCTATATTTTGGAACCCGATAAGCAGTTGTACGGTATAGGTATGAAGGTTTGCTATGGAAATATTTAATGGAGGTAGGTATAAAAAGCTATAAGCGGTAGGTATATGAAAATTACTATGATAAGTCAAAAAAACTAAAACCCAATTTAACGTCATCGTTCCAGGGCAGATTCAAATTACTTTATAATGTTATATAGGGATTTGAAGCTGAAAGTAGTTAAATTTTAAGCCATGCTCTATGTTTTAATATCCGTTAAGTGATAGACACCTAAGTCTTTGTGATTTTCGTCAATAAGGCGGTAGTAAAGTTCACCAAGTTTTTCCCGTACGAAGGCTTTTCTATAAAAATACGCGAATTTAGAACAGAACTGTTTGCCTGCGTCACTCATCGGATGTTGCTTCACAAAAACTAGTTGATCGATATTGAGCGTTCGATGTCTTGTGCGGAGGTTGTATTGATTAGAAAATTTATTGTAGGCTTTAGTTAGATTACGCTTTACCTCCTCATGTATAATGGACAATCTATCAGGCGTGTTCATTCAGTCTAATGCATTTTCGTTTAATACATTCACATCGCGCAGCATTTTATAATCTTTAGCATGAAGAATTTTGTGATATCCATACAGTAAGAAATGCGGGGAGTATTTCGTCGACTGATGAACCGAGTTTCTCAAAGCACTTCCAATTTCGGGGAGAAATTTGTCCCATGTGGTATGTTTACTACTCACATACGCCCTTAATGCTGCAATGATGAACCGATTAACTCTTTCGGACACATTACTTTGCGGTGAATAGTAGGCCGTTATAACATGATTAATTCCCAATTCCTTAAGTAATGTTGCGAATTCTTTTCCCACAAACTGGACGCCGTTATCAGTGTGTAAGGTTTCAGGCACGCTAAATCAGGGAAATAATTCGTCCCGCAAGAATTCCGTGATTTTATTTGCTGTTGCCTTGGCTAAAGGTTTGAGAAAAACAAATTTGGTGAGACTATCTAGCACAATAAGAATTGTTGTTTTGCCACTTGCTGTTCTTGGGTAGGGCCCTAACAAATCGATATAAATTTTCTGCCACGGCCGTTCTTGCAGTGTTTGTTTACCTAAGGGTGGACGTAAACATTGGTTTGTTGCCTTCGTCTGTTTACACATAACGCAATTATTGACATACTTGTGCACCTCTATTGACATTTTGGGCCAATAATATAATCGTCTCAATCGGTCTAAGGTTTTGAGAATCCCTCCATGTGCTCCGCTCGGTACGTCGTGTTCATTTGTGATCAGTTTTTCATGAAATTCAGTAGGCATACACAATTTCCAACAAGGAATATCAGTCAAGGGGACATTTTATTTTGGCTCGATTCTAATAAAAATTTGGTCATCAATTAGTCTTAGATTTGGATACAATTCTGGGTTGAGTTTTATTTTCGAACATAGCTGAATGTAGTCGGAGTCCTGTGTATTTTGAAAACGAATTTCATTTGCGTCATGTATTTTGAGATCTTGGTTAATTTCGACAGCAGCATCACAATGGATTCGTGATAGCGCATCTGGAACAATGTTATCTTTTCCCTTTTGGTGAATTATGTTAAAGTCGAAGCCTTGCAACTTCAGACTCCGTCTGGCTAGTCTTCCACTCAATTCCTTTTGTAGCATAAGCCACTGCAGACTGGCATGATCTGTAATTATAGTAAATCTGTAGCCGTCAACGTACGGACGAAATTTCTTGAACTAACAATAGCTGCCAAACATTCCAATTCTGTAACCGTATAGTTACGTTGTGCTGCATTTAGTTTTTGTGACATAAATGCTATCGGCTTTTCATTTCCATCGCAGTCTTTTTGGAAAAGAACACTTCCAATGCCTTGTGTGCTGGCGTCGCAGCGAATATAAAAACATTTCGAAAAATCGGGATTGTGTAATACCGGAGCATTACTCAGTAACCACTTTAGTTTTGTAAAAGCCACCTCCGCTTCAGGTGTCCAATTAAATTTAGCTCCTTTCTTTAAAAGATTAGTTATTGGAGCGGTTACTTCGGCGTAGTTGAGTATAAACCACCTGTACCAGCCAGCCATTCCCAATAATCGGCGAGTTTGCTTCACAGAATTTGGAGCTGGAAAATTGGTTATCGCTTCTATTTTAGACGGGTCTGTTCTTAAGCCACGTTCGCCTATCAGGAACCCCAGATACCTCGTCTCCTTGAGTACGAAGTGACTTTTCTCTACGTTTATTGTCAGCCCTGCATTGGACAACAAACGTGCCACGGCCTTTAGGAGTACCAGGTGCTCGTCGATACCGGCTGAGATAATCAAGAGGTGGTCAAGATAGACGAATACCCTGTCTCGAAACTCATGCGGTATCACTCGATCCATCAGTCTGCACATGGTTTGGGGTGCATTACACAACCCAAACGGCATGACACAGAACTGATAGAGAGGACGGCCTGGGTCCCTAAAGGCCGTAATCTCCTTCGCACTCTCGGAGAGAGGTATCTGCCAAAATGCGTCTTTCAAATCGATGCTACCAATATACCTTGTTTCCTGTAGTCTCCCTAATAACCCATCGATTATTGGGAGCGGGTATGCATCTTTTTTGGTAATTGCATTGATTTTTCTCGAATCCAAACACAGCCTGGATTTACTATTTGCTTTTGTTACTAACACGACCAGGGAACTCCATGAGCTCGTGCTCTCCTCTATCACACCCAAGGCTATCATTCGGTCAATTTCTTGAAGTATTAGTTCTTGTTTGATCGGAGATACTGGATAGTGTCTCTGCTTTATAGGTTCAGAGCTCCCTACATCTATGTGATGGGTTACCAAACTCGTTCTCCCTAGATCTCTCTCACCAAAAGCAGGGAAACTCCTAAAAATTTCGTTTAGTTTCTTGGTGTGTTCAGGGGTTCATTCGTGCTGGTTTTTACTTTTTGTGGGTTCCGGACACATTGTTAGTTCACCAATAATATCCGGCGCTACATTAAATAACTTCCAAAAATCAACCCCCAGATAAATTTTGGACTGAAGTGTTGGTACTACACAAAATTTTAGAACTTCCGTTTTTTTCATATATGATATTGGAAGTGATGCGTATCCGATTACTATATTGCTGGTTCCATCGGCTGTTAGTACGGTTGAGCTCAGTTTTTTCATTGGAACTCCTAGGGATATTAGAAATTCCTGACTTCCTCTGCCTAAAATGCTTATACTTGCCCCACTGTCTAACAGGCCTAATTTCACATGTCCAAGAATTGAAATTTTTGCATACGGTCGCGGGTCATTTTCCAGGAACTCAGCGATGGTTGAAGAGCTGCATAAGTGGTTAAATTCTTTTATCCGTCTCCAGTAATTTTGCACGCGTTTTAGTCGGTTGTTTAGTGATTGATCAGGTAACGATTGTGGGGTTTTCGATGATATTAGGCATTCACGTACTTCTGGCTGACTGTTGTCCTGGGATTCGTTGGTTTTTCCGAACGTGAGTCCCCAGCGTTTGTCGCGTTCGGTTTGAAATTTCCCACCTGTCGTTTCTTTTTGCATCGCAAACAGTTGTTAATGTTTATGTTGGCTAAACCACATCCTTCACAGAAATCATGAGTTTTTCTATCTTGCACGCGGAGAATCGGTGGCCCAGATCTTTACAATTCCAGCATACTATAAATTGGTTTCGGTTGATTGCGCTAATCTGCTGGGATTCTTCGTGGTTCAATTCTTCGTCTATGTCTGACGTGTTCTCGACATCGTGATTCTGCTGGCTCGTTGTCGGTTCTCGCTGGGTAGAGAGTTGGGCTATTGCTGGAGCACGTCTGGTTCTAGATTCAATAAGCCTGCGAGGGTCAAATCCCGATGTGTCAATGTTATCCATTTTAATGAATTGCGTGGCGCTCTTCAATGCGGGGTTCATGTTGTCCAGTAATAATTCCAAAATTTCATTATCACGCAGCGCATTTATTAACCGATAATTGGCACTTTCTATTTCGGTTAGAAAATCATTAAAAGTTTCCTTGGCGTATTGTGTCCGACTCCGAATGTATTTCCTGGTTTCTCGATCATCTTCCGCACTGCTAAACCGTTCTAGTAATGAATCCTTCATCTGCTTCCAGGTGGCATACTTGTTTCCTCTAATGAAGTTATAGTACCATTTGTCGCTTTATCCGTTACAAAATACCTAATCAGATTTACTAGTTCGTGCTGCGGTACGTCGTCCTGGTTACCATGGTTTTCAAGTCTCATTATAAATTCTGGACATTTTCATCGCTATGCTTATTTTCTCGCCCGGAAAATGACAATTTCCACTTGGTTGGATCGCACCGCCTAATGTATTTTGAATTAACAGATCGCGAATTATTATGTTTTCGATGGAAAACTTCCGACTCTTCCGAATCACTCTCGGTTTCAGATTTCCCATTTTGCTGTCTTGACTGTTTCGATTTGTTATTCTTCCCAAAATTCTGTTTTGACAATGCTTCCAGTTTTTCCATGAACTGTTTCGACATTTCATCCAGATGTTGCGAAAATCACTTTTGTAAGGTATCATATTCGGACTCCGTTTTCTGGTGTTCGGTACGTTCTTGATCATGATCGGTGTTATTCTTATCTTCGTCTTTGGAAGTATGCGATTTTGACCGTCCGCCTTTTTTCCCTTGTTCAGTGTTATTTTCGATTTTCCGGATATCTCTACTAATGAATCTTACGAGCCGTTCGAGAGAGTTGGTTATTACCATGATTCCGCCTAAATTTGGAAATGAGTTACACAACCGTTGCGCTCGGTCTCTCCAGTGTAGAATCCGAAAGAGCATCTTTTTCTTCTCATGTATTGTACTTTGTTCTATTTGATCCAATGCATTATCCAACTCCGCTGTTTGCTGGCTTAACAAGTTCAATTCAGTGTCAGGATCTGCTTTGATGTGTGAATGTTTAGGCTTCAGGTTTATATTTTGCGATTCCTTTTGAATCGTTTCTTGCAACTTTTTCTCGACTCCAACTGTAGTACTTGACATTCCCCGAACTTCGTACTCCACTTCCAGTTCCTGAACATTTAGACTTTCGTAAAATATTTTAAATTCCATTGTGCGTAGTTTTTTTTCCACAATGGTTGAATCCTTAATCAGCACAATTCAATATTACTATCACTTCACAAAGTCGCGAAAAAAATAAAGAAATATTCTTCGCAAAGGTATTGTACTCTAATTTAGTAACTCAATATAAGTTCGTGCTGTAGTCGCTATTAAGTTTGTGTATATAGATAATTAAATATAAACGAAGAAATAAAAATAAATAATACGTAATAGCGTTCAAACTAAAAATTTACGAGCAAAAATATTTAAGAAATATAAATTATTATATGTAGAAAATTAAGTTAGTTAAATATCGAGAAGACCAACTACTTTTACAACCTTCCCAAATTTGACCAGCGTACACTGATAAACAACAAATATGTATTGGTACGATTAAAGAAAGAACAAATCAGAAAAATAGATAATAAATAATATAATAAGAAAAATAATAATAATAATTAAATAAATTAAATTTTATTAATATAACTTTTATCAATTGGCTCAATTCATAAAATGTAGAGGGATCACAGTGCTGTGTTATTTTCAATTAGTTGCTTTAATATTTAATGGACTCAACACTCAACGTATAAGCAACTAATATGAGTGGCGTGCTTTTCTAAATGTACATAATAAAAAACAGTAAAGCTGCTTTACTAAATGAATGTCATAACTACTAAGACTATCTTGATTCGAAATGATAAAATTATAAATTAACAGGACTATTGAATAAATTATTAGAAAGGAAAGAAATTTAAGTGGGGCGAGGAATTCGGATTCTCCGAACCGTCAATCGACACAACATTAAGTTTTTCGTCAATCACTAATACCGTGGGGATATATAAAATAAATCGATTAGCTGTTTTAAAAAAAAAAAATATCAAAAATTATTTATAATTATGATTATTAGGCTTTTTTATTTTATATTTCAAATTTTTTTTCTGGAATTGAAGCCTATACAATAAAACACTCTGTTACGGAGCCGACGTTTCAGTTGTTTATTTACAACTATCCTCAGGGCATAAACAACTATGAATATATTACAAATTTTACTAAAAAATCAATTACAAGATAATTCACAAAAAACTTACAATAATTATAAACTCATAATATGTACAAAAAAGCTAAAAAATAAATATAAACTTCAAAATTAATGTAAATTAAAATATTTGGTATAATGTTATTGTAAACAGTGAAAAATTGTAAATGAATTAAAGTATTGTTTTTGGAAAAGGCATGTTGATACAATAAGGCTAAAGTAAATAGAAACATGTTAAAAAAAAGCAAAAACGTTAAATATTAAATGTAGTAAAATGATAATAAAAACAATATTTAGATAAAATTAAGAAATACAGTTTTAAATAAAAATTTAATCACTTAAAACTACTTTATCAAAATTAAAATATGAGTCCAAAATAAATCCGTTAAAAGCATAAATGTTAATTGTTTTTAATCAAATGATTGTACATATTTTGTAAATAAGCGCAATCAGCTTGTTTATTCATACTTTCAGGATTCTTCTTAATATGAATCATCTCTAACACACGTCTAATTGAAAGATTCTTTTCTTGTTCCAATATTCTAACATTATCTAAAAATACGTCATGTTTAGTATTATACAAATGTGTCGAGGGTCCCATTTGAAACGCGATATTTTAAAACGAGATTTTTCAAAACGCGATATTTTAAAACGCGATATTTCAAAACGCGATATGGTACAAAACGCGATATGGTACAAAACGCGATATTTCAAAATGCGATATTTCAAAACATGATATGGTACAAAATGCGATATGATACAAAACGCAATATTTCAAAACGAGATATTTCAAAACGTGATATGGTACAAAACACGATATGGTACAAAACGCGATATTTCAAAACGAGATATTTCAAAACGCGATATGGTACAAAACGCGATATGGTACAAAACGCGATATTTCAAAATGCGATATTTCAAAACGCGATATGGTACAAAATGCGATACGGTACAAAACGCGATATTTCAAAACGTGGTATTTCAAAATGCGATACGGCACAAAATGTGATATTTTTTATCATTAAATCGAATTACTGATATGTATTGAACAAAAGTGTTCGTGTCCAATAAAGGGTAATTTATTAAAGATTAGACGAAAATTTTCAAAGTGTCCAAGTTACATTATAAAGTGGTTGTCAATATACAGAATATTTTTACCATTTTTGTAAAAATATATACCGGGTGTTTCTTTTAAACTGAGACCATCAAATATCTCGAAAAATAGCCACTCTACGGAAAAAATGTCCATAATCAAAATTTAATCATACCGCGGGGGAAATACATTTGTGCAAAAAAAATAGTCCCCCACCCCCCGCTTTGTAGGTGGGGCGGGGGTAACTTTTAAACTAAGATAGGAAGCCATATTTTTTATTGCAGATACGGATTCTACGACTAAAAGTACGTGTGATTTGAATGAAATATTTTGTTCGGTTCATGATAGATGGCGTTGTAATCGACGAAATTCAATTTTTTCAATTTCTTCTTCTTAGAACACACGCATTCGATTCTGCAATACGTTTGAAATAAAAAACATTACGTTTTCATTGTAAATACTCGAAATTCGTCATCAAAACAATTTATTAATGTAAATGGCAGGTGAATAAATAATTTTAGCTTAAAATAAGTATTCAAAATGATGGCCTGCGACTTCAATGCACTTATTAATGTGCATTTCAAGTGATTGTACACAACTGAGAAGTGTGTTTGGTTGAATTTCAGCACACGCATTTCTGATTCGCTCAATCATGTTCTCACGTGTTGTTGGTTCTTGTTTGTAAACTTTGTCTTTGAGATAGCCCCACAAAAAGAAATCTGGCGAAGTAAGATCTGGTGATCTGGCGGGCCAACTTATCGGACCAGCTCTACCGATCCAGCGACCATTGAAATCACGATCAAGTATTTCACGTGCCACCATCGAATAGTTTGCAGGACAACCATCATGTTGAAACCACATGTTCCGTCTCACTTCTAAGCTCAAATTTTCAAGTAATATTGGCAGTTCATTTTCCAAAAAGTTTCGGTACATTTGACCTTTCAAGTTGCCTTCAACAATATGGGGGCCTATGAGTTTGTTGCCAATTATTCCACACCACACGTTGACAGTCCAAGGACGCTGATGTTCAACTTGACGAAGCCAGTGCGGATTTGTAACACTCCAATAATGCATGTTGTGTCGATTAACCGTTCCATGGTTTGTAAAAGACGATTTGTCAGAGAACATTACGCAACGAAAAAAATTGGGGTTTTGTTGTATTTGTTCACGTGCCCATTGACAAAAAGTTACCCAATTTTGGAAATCAGCGCCATGAAGATATTGGTGTAAAGACACATGATATGGATGATACTTGTGCCGTTTTAAAATTCTCCAAACACTGGTGAGGGACAATCCGGAATCGCGAACTATTTCTCGTGTACTAACATGAGGATTATGAGCCACTGCTGCCAATACAGCAATTTCATTATTTTCTCCAGTGACTGTTGCTCTACGGGTCATCTTTTTCGGTTGAACATTTCCATCAGTAATAACTTGTTTGATAGTACGGCCAAATGAAGCACGTGAACGAATCCTATCCGGAAAACGTTGAGCGTAAATAGCAACAGCATTTTCAAGATTTCTGCCAGCTTCTCCATAAACCAGAACCATTTCAATTTTCTCTGGCACAGTTAAACGCTCCATTCTAAAGTATTTTATCGTTTATTTTGCAATTACGAAAAACATGAAGATAAGAAATAACACAAACGTTAAATGTGATTTAAAAAACTGAATAAATTGTTTTGATGACGAATTTCGAGTATTTACAATGAAAACGTGATGTTTTTTATTTCAAACGTATTGCAGAATCGAATGCGTGTGTTCTAAGAAGAAGAAATTGAAAAAATTGAATTTCGTCGATTACAACGCCATCTATCATGAACCGAACAAAATATTTCATTCAAATCATACGTACTTTTAGTCGTAGAATCCGTATCTGCAATAAAAAATATGGCTTCCTATTTTAGTTTAAAAGTTACCCCCGCCCCACCTACAAAGCGGGGGGTGGGGGACTATTTTTTTGCACTAATGTATTTCCCCCGCGGTATGATTAAATTTTGATTATGGACATTTTTTCCGTAGAGTGGCTATTTTTCGAGATATTTGATGGTCTCAGTTTAAAAGAAACACCCGGTATATGAAATTTCAAGAGACTGAATGAAAGTGTCCACGATACAGAAATGACCAACATTGAAGGTTTTAATAAAATTCAATAAGATTTTTTAATAAGATTTTTTTTTTCATTCAATTTGCACCTGATATCAATTGACGGCCGAAAATTTTAACTGCGTGGTTATACTTCCGAATAGGTCATATACCTCCGATTACCAATTCTGAAAATCGGTATACTAAGGTACTTTAGTAGAATGATTATGAATATGGCCATGAAAATATCCAAAAACGACCCCAAGTATCTCTCAATGATCCCAAGTGGCTCTAAATGCCCCAAATGGTCTTAAAAGACAACCCAAACTCGAAAAAATATTGTCTTTTTTCGAAGCACAAATGCTTTTATGATTATTTTAAATCATTTTATACCTTAAGATTGAGGGCTACCGCCCCAAATCCCAACTTTTATAGAAATAAAAAAATTTACTGTTAGTTCAATTATTTTATTTCAATTTTTTTTATAATCCACATAGGGGACATTTAATTTTAGTTTAAAGGAATTTAAAAATCGATAGGAGTGGCAGTTTAGGATTGGGTTATATCAGGCGGGTCGGCTCCGGTCGCTTCGCAACGTACATTCTGGAAAAGGGGATATTTAATTTCAGTTTATAGGAATTTAATAACCCATATTAGCAGGAGTATAGGATTGGGTTATATCAGGTGAGCGCTTCGCTCCCTAGTTAGAAAAGAAAAAAACTTCAGTTTATAGGAATTTAAAAATCGATAAGAGCGGGAGTATAGGACTGGGTTATATCAGACGAATCGCTGCGCTTTCGTCACTTCGCAATGTGCATTCTGGAAAAGGGGAAATTTAATTTCAGTTTATAGGAATTTAAAAATCGATAGAAGAGAGAGTTTAGGATCGGGTTATATTAGGAGGGTGAAGGGGAAATTAAATTTCAGTTTATAAGAATTTAAAAATGGATAGGAGCGGAAGTATAGGATCGGGTCACATCAGGCGAGTGGCTGCACTCCCATCGCTTCGCAATGTACATTCTGGAGAAGGGGAAATTTAATTTCAGTTTATAAGAATTGAAAAATCGATAGGAGCGGGAGTTTAGGATCGGGTTAAATCAGGCGAGTGGCTGCACTCCCATCGCTTCGCAATGTACATTCTGGAGAAGGGGAAATTTAATTTCAGTTTATAAGAATTGAAAAATCGATAGGAGCGGGAGTTTAGGATCGGGTTAAATCAGGCGGGTGATGAGGAAATTTAATTTCAGTTTATAGGAATTTAAAAATCGATAGGAGTGGGAGTTTAGGATCGGGTTATATCACGTGAGGGCTTCGCTCCCTAGTTTAAAAAAAACTTCAGTTTATATCAATTTCAAAATCGATAAGAGTGGGAGTATAGGATCGGGTTATATCAAGTGAGCACTTCGCTCCTTATAGTTAGAAAGAAAAACTTCAGCAGTTCGGGAGTACAGCAACGGAATATACCAGGCGGGTTGCTGCGCTCCAGTCGCTTCGCTCCTTAGTTCGAAAAAATTTCAGTTTATAGGAATTTAAAAACCGATAAAAGCGGGAGTATAGGACCGGGTGATATCAGGCGGGCAGCTGCGCTCCTGTCGCTTCGCAATGAACATTCTTCTGTACCATATCGCGTTTTGTACCATATCGCGTTTTGAAATATCGCGTTTTAAAATATCGCGTTTTGTACCATATCGCGTTTTGTACCATATCGCGTTTTGAAATATCGTGTTTTGAAATATCGCGTTTTGTACCATATCGCGTTTTGTACCATATCGCGTTTTGAAATATCGCGTTTTAAAATATCGCATTTTGTACCATATCGCATTTTGTACCATATCGCGTTTTGTACCATATCGCGTTTTGAAATATCTCATTTTGAAATATCGCATTTTGTACCTTTTCTCGTTTTGTCATATCTCGTTTTGAAATATCGCGTTTTGAAATATCGCGTTTCGAGCGGATCCGATGTGTCGATAACGCGCTTGCAACTTCAACATTAAGTTTACCATTAGCTATGTTTTGAGCATCTCTTTTGTGTTGGCAAAATCTTGTAGATAACAATTGTTTTGTTTGTCCAACATAAATTTTATTACACGTTCATTGAACTTGATATACAACGTTAGATTTTTTACCTAGCACAGTATGATCTTTAAGATTCGAATAAAGTGTTTTGCCAAAATTTATATGTGCTTTTCCAACTAATTTTAAATTAAATTTATTCATACAAAAACTTAATTTCTCATGTAATAACTTAACATAAGGGACCGAAACATATTTAATTTGATTATTGATTGATGAAACATGTGGAACAATTTCATCTATCTGTGGTCCAATTTGGTTTTTATTTAAAATAAATTTTAATATTTTATTTACAAACGAATTTGGATAACCATTCCTAGAAAGTGTAAATTTAAGAAGTTTAAAATTTTGTTTATGAAAAGTTGGATCCGATAAAAGAATTATTTTATTCGCTAACAATTTAACTGTATTACGTTTATATGCCAAAGGGAGGTGAGAATCAAAATTTAAATATCTGCCAGACCATGTTGCTTTATGGAACCAATCAGTTAATAATTCCCCATTACTATTTCGAATTAAGATTACATCCAAAAAGGCTAACCTTTGATTACGTTCTAATTCCATAGTAAATTTAATGTTATCATTAAACGAGTTAAACAATTGAAAAAAGTCGTTAACTTTATCACGTGGGATGGCTGTAATTATAACATCAACATATCTAAAATAAAAAATTGGTTTAAAATCTAACAAATTTAATACCGTAGACTCAACATATTCCATAACAAGATCTGAAACTGCAGGGCTAATAGGCGAACCCATAGGTGATCCAAAAAGTTGTGCATAAATTTGGTTATTAAAGGAGAACTCACAATTTTGAAAAATTAACTTCATGGCACTAATAAATTCTGATTTATTTAATTTAATTCCGGAATTTGTTTTAATTTCAATCCATCTATCACTTAAAAGTTTTAATGCCAACTTACTATCTATATTAGTAAATAAGGATAAAACATCTAGTGACAAAATGACATGATCATCCGGCACTAAAATATTCTTAATTTTTTCTTTGAATTCAACAAAATTTTTATAGCACTGAAAGATTTACCAACAGTCTGATTCAAAATTTTAGATAAAAAAGAAGCCAAATTATATAAAGGGGTACCAATTGAGCTCACTATAGGCCGATACGGAATATTATCTTTATGAATTTTTGGTAACCCATAAAGTTTAGCCAAAACACCGTTGTAACAACGTAAAAATGTTCCTTCATAACTGTTTATTTTATTTTATTATTTTTTTGCCATAAAGTTACCATTTTATTTAATTTCGTTTGAATTGATACTGTGTTGTCTTTGTTAACTAATTTATAAGTACAAGTATCTGCCAACATATCGCTCATTTTATCTATATAATCTTTTTTATTAATTATAACTGTGGTATTACCTTTATCAGCTCGAGTAATTAAAATTTCAGGGTTATCAACAATAAATTTTTTAGTTTTTTTCACATTTATTAAAAATATTTTCTCCGCCGGCGTTAAAATACTAATATGACGGTTACGATTTTTAAAATTTGTTAAAATATTAATCACTTCACTCCTTAAAACATGTGTATCTAAATTTGCATCTAAATTGTCAATTAATGCGCCTTCAATATTCGCAATTATACGATCATATGGAATTGAATTATTGGATATTGGAGGGCAAAATTTTTCACCTAATCTTAAAACATCGATTATTTCTAGGGGAATTTCAATATTAGATAAATTTACTAGCCATTTTTCATCAATATTTCTATTAGACGGAATAGAACATTCATTTACAATACTTATATTGAAAATTACATTCATTTACAATATTTAAAAATTATTTAAAAAAAAACAAGCAAAAGATTGATTGATTCTAAAATTAATTTCCATGAGGAACTTTCATACTGTAGCACACGTCATTCAAATCATGAAAATTCAAATGTGATACAAGTATGAAAATCTTCGATCAAAAAAAATTAATATAGATTAGGTTTGTAATGAAATGTAAATTAGATAAATCAAGAATAGTCATTAAAATAAAAATAAATTGTAACAAAAAAATTATGGTGTGCAAGTACCCAAAAAAAATACTTGATAAAACCTGAAGGGCAAAAAAAAAATATAAAAATAAATAAATCCCCCACTAGTTAAGTAGTGAAGCTACTCGGATGCCTTATTGGGGCCACCAACATCCATAATCTTACGTTACAACAATAAAAAAAATGAATTCATAATATTTATAACGACCATTTTACGGTCCCTGCTCCGGCGCCATTTGTAACCGCATGGCTTAGTCGCAAGGCCAGTACCAACATCGCCATTAAGCTGTAGCTCATTGTCGGCTGGGGGGGTCCTGTTATCTGACGGTACAGGCCGCCATGTTACAAAAAAAAAATCCTCAAAAAAAAATACATACTCTACGAGTACATTAGAAAAGCTTTTCCTCACAACACTGCGATCGCCGTCTACCACTGATTAACAATTATCGTAACATACTCACACTAATCATTAAGGAACGAAAGAAAAAGAAATAATTTCCTTGGCTTGGTTAGGCAAGCAAAAAAAAAATCTGCCAAAAAAAAAATCATAAAGAATATATTATGTTGCGCATGAAGAAATGACGGAAAACCAGAAGACAACAAAGAAACAAAAAAATGTTTACAAAAACAGATTTAAAGAAAGCTAAAAAGAATAAGTTACATACATCATTAAAGTTAAGCGAAATTAGAAAACTTATGGTAGAAACTTATATATAAATTATAAATGAAAAATTAGAAGAATATAATAAAAAAAAGATCATGCAAATACGTTACGTAACTGGATGATGATGCCTGATGTTGGTGTTGATTATTCCGGTTGGTTCTCCCGCTCGGTAGCGGTGGACTATGGGTTTCCTGTAGACAAAACAATTTAATTCAGCAACCCCGATGTAAGTATTCGACACTAAAGCCGTATGATGAACAATACCAATGAACTCCAAGTCAGAATATAAAGCCGCAAAACCACCTAGTATAATTGCGACTACCTGATATAGCTGCTCGTTGTTGACCGTACAGTTGTAAACTATGCCGCTTGTTATGACATGATATTAAATACTGGTATCAAAAAAATGGTATTTGTTGGTTAATGCTTGCCTCGTATTAATGTCATACGCTGATGCCGTTGAACTTATTGTCACCCAATATAATACTAGTAGAAGCGGACAATTGAAATTGTCCGACAAGCGCTCGATAAAATAGGAAAAATCCAACAGACGGACGGACAGAGGTGTAAAACCTCTGAAACAACTAAGGTGCTAATACAACAAATTAGCCCAATAGACAAAAAATGAATAGAATCTTAAGCAAATCAAAAAAATGACAGAAACTAGTTATGACCCTCCAGGCGCAAAAATGTATACACTAAAAATGTGCGGTTTACGAACAGTTTACGCACGTTAATTTTGATACCATACTACTACACCTATACTTAATTTTTATTATCACATATTACAGTATATTTTGCTTTATTTGTATATTTTATATTTTAAAGAGTCGTAGTTTAAGTTTTTGTGTGCAATAAATTTATTCGTGATTGATCATAATATATTGTTGGTCGAACTTTTGCCTTAAAAATAAGGGCGTTAATTTGTGATGCCCCAGTAAGAGTATTCCTATTAGGTAAGAAAAACTGTGTAGCTTCATGCTTTAAATTTGTAATTAGCTTCTTGTGTTTCAGGTATGAATAATCATTTGGGGTAATACAGCTAGACTAAATGTAAGATAAAGAGTTGCTATTTAGAACATAGGATTTAATAATATGAGAGTTTTTTTTATATCTGATAAAATATTTGGGAATTAAAATTAAATAAATTTATATGTACATAATTACTATATGCGGCAGAATTAAAAATCCTTTTGAAATTAATTTTATTATTATTATATTATTAATTAAGATAGATTTTATTTAAATAAATACAAGATGAAAATATTATTGGTTTTTTATTTGACAATAAAGTAGTTCCGACGAATTAAACCGAGCGAAAAGTCACGCGCAAGTGACTCGCCAAAGATACGCAAATACGGCTCATAAAGGTTACGTTTATGTCGTACACATTATGAACAGTTTATAGACACTAACACATAGAAAAGTCTTCGCTAATTTGTTTCACTTCTCATGTGACAAAAATATACTTTACGTACCACATCCGTACCGTTTTTGCGCAACGTTTTCGAATACTTTAGTACAGCTAAGTCTTCGTAAACCGTACGTTAATGTTACGCCTGGCCTGGAGGGGAAATAACACTCTTTTTATTATAGATAAAAGTATGCCTAGAATAATAATTGAAAATTTAAAAAAAAAGTAGATAGCCGCATCTGTGTGACCTCTATTTTTAGAAAAAGTGGAATATCTCAAAAACTACTTGACCTAGAGTTCCCAAATTTTAAATGTAACCTTTCTAGAGTAGTATCTATTTGTGTGCAAATTTTGAGCTCTCTGGTATGTATAGTTTTTGTTGTGATAGTGCCAACAGACAGACGGCCTAAGTCTTTGTATAAGCTTGCTCGCAAGAGCGAGCGCTAAAAACAATTTACAGTAGTATACTTTTCTTAAATATTTTAAGTATTTATTTTGCGCGTCTTTTACTTTTCTCAGTAGCGGTACATACACTATATATTAGATGTTCTCAATAGAAATACATACAATTATTGTTTTTCATAAATAACTCAATTAAAATTAGACAAACAAATTGATTTATTGCCCACATATTAGTTAAATACACATTTTAATATTAATATACAATTTTTGGTATATGTAATTATATTTTAGATTACATTGCTTTTGTTTTTTTTATGTTTGTCAAAAAAATGAGAATATTATTCACTTGTATTTTGGTTAACTTTTGTTCACAAAAAAATTTATAAAATCTAATAGGTAACTTTAATTTTAGCTCCCAATTACCACCTTTTTTCTAATTATTCTCTTGTTTTTCCGGTTCTTCACCTTCCTCGGTTGACAATCGCGACTTGAATTCCCTTGCCAAACAAAACTTTCTTTTTCTATACCTCGCCTGTCATTGTCTTCCCGCGTTTTTTTTTTCTTTCACACAATCGACACCAATACACATTTGTATTCGATTAAAACGATTGATTATTTCTAGGGGAATTTCAATATTAGATAAATTTATATTTTAGATTACATTGCTTTTGTTTTTTTTATGTTTGTCAAAAAAATGAGAATATTATTCACTTGTATTTTGGTTAACTTTTGTTCACAAAACAATTTATAAAATCTAATAGGTAACTTTAATTTTGCTCCCAATTACCACCTTTTTTTTCTAATTATTCTCTTGTTTTTCCGGTTCTTCACCTTCCTCGGTTGACAATCGCGACTTGAATTCCCTTGCCAAACAAAACTTTCTTTTTCTATTCCTCGCCTGTCATTGTCTTCCCGCGTTTTTTTTTCTTTCACACAATCGACACCAATACACATTTGTATTCGATTAAACAAAGTTAGCTGATTTTAATTTTCTATATTTTGGAACCCGATAAGCAGTTGTACGGTAGGTATGAAGGTTTGCTATGGAAATATTTAATGCAGGTAGGTATAAAAAGCTATAAGCGGTAGGTATGTGAAAATTACTATGGTAAGTCAAAAAAACTAAAACCCAATTTAACGTCCTCGTTACAGACTGTTAAGGTAAATATAATCCAGACACTTACGGATATTGTCTTTCAACATTTTGTAGGAATAAGCGGTCTAATCTGGCTCAACCTCTGATTTGCTGTTAAATGCTTTAATATATAGTTTACGCCACATTAAAGTTGAATTTATGATCCATTTTTTGCAAACGGCTACGCATTCAACTACTCCATTAGGTTTCTGTGTTTCTACAATACAGTACAAAAAATGTACAGTACAGTATAAAAAAAATTTGAAGAACGAAAAAATCAAACATCGACGACAGTAGCCAAAAAAAAAAAATAATGTTTAGATAATTAATATTAAAAGTAAATAATTGAAATAACTATAATTTAACCAATGAATACTACCAATGAAAAAACCAATGAATAATCAATAAATTGAAAAACCAATTAAAAATTAAACTTAACGAAGAAACTCCAGCAAATTACAAAAGAATATGTATGTTCGCAATTATGTTATTTTACAAATAAATAATAAAAACGCAAAATAAATATTAAGGGGACTGAAGACCGAACAATGCCGTTAAAATTACTGAAAACTATTATATCCCATTTAATTAATGTTTTTAAGCCCATGAATTACCGAACCGATCCCATATAATTACCGAGAAATTTTGAAGAAAAAAAAATTAAAAAACGCTTGAATTGCCGGCGATGACCATAAAAATACAAAATAAATCGAAAAATCAATTATAAATTAAACTTACCGAATAAATTCCAACAATTTACCAAATAAAAATTTTCACAATGTGCTCTTTTGAAATATTCACACAATAGCTGCATTTCATGACACCACCATGATCCAGATCATGACAACATTTACATGTGAAACAACAACAACACGATCACGTGTTGTTGTTGTTTCACATGTAAATGATGTCATGATCTGGATCATGGTGGTGTCACGAAATGCAGCTATTATGACACAATATTTATGTAACTTTAGTACTAGGTATTTAATCAAAATCTCGTTATATACTGAATGCATGAAATGTTAAATTCTGCGTAATATTTTTTCACAATCTCAAATCGAACGAAATACTTACGAAAGGCACGAAAAGTAACGAAACCGATATTTTGCTTTTGCATTTTCTTGCTAAATAATGATCGGAGTGTTTTTTGTTTGTTTTAATAAAACAACAACAAAAAATCTTTCTAAGAGTCATAAAAAATGAGATTTTTTTGTATTTCTTCTTTAGCAAACTAATTTTTTTTTTGTTTTTGTTTTTGTAATTGTGACCGACGAGTGGTAATTTTAAGCCCGATATTTGTTATTGGTATTGAAATGTTTGTCGGGAAAGATTTCCACCCAAGAAGTACAGCCATCAAAGACGAGAATGGAGAGCTGAGAACAAACGTGGCTGATGTTCTCTCAGTATGGCAAACCTACTTTCAAAATCTGCTAAACCGGAATGACGACGTGACCCCCGTTAGAGCAATAGCTGCGCCAGGTGAAGAGGTCTTTGTCGAATATCCCACAGTAGAGGACGTAGATGCAGCTATTAATAGATTGAAAAATGGAAAGGCAGCCGGTCTCGATGGCATCCCCGCAGAATTAATGAAACTCGGAGTCGCTACTCTTGCAACAAGTTTATACGATCTCGTCGTTTGTATTTGGGACCAAGGAGAGTTGCCGGAGAATTGGAAGACCGCACTCATATGTCCATTGCATAAAAAGGGCGACCGTCCTAAATGTGAAAACTTTCGTGGCACAGCTCTATTGAACACTGCTTACAAAGTGTTGGCTAATGTCGTACTTGCCAGACTCATCCCTTTCGCCGAAAACATCATTGGCGACTATCAATGTGGTTTTCTTCTCAACCGATCGACCACTGACCAGTGTTTCACCATGAGGATGATCTTGGAAAAATGTTGGGAGTATAACATAACCATACATCAACTATATATAGGCTTCAGACAGGCATATGACAGTATAAACCGCGACAACCTATGGGCCGCGCTCATATGGCTGGGAATTCCAGAGAAACTCGTATCTCTGTGTAAATTAACAACGTTCGGATCTGTATGTAGAATCGTAATTGAAGGATCTGTGTCAGACTCATTTGAAATAACATCTGGTGTTCGACAGGGTGATGCACTCGCGCATGTGCTGTTCAATCTGGCGCTTGAGTACGTAGTGAGGAAAAGCAATATCGAAAGTTCGCGCTGTATATTTAAAAAGTCAGGTCAAATTCTTGGATATGCAGATGATATCGTGCTTCTTGGCCAAAGACCTAGCGATATCAAAGACAGTTTCATATCGCTCGATCGCTGTGCAAGAAGACTTGGTTTGGAGGTGAACAGCAGTAAAACCAAATATTAAGCAATACCTAGGAACATTTCTATGGTAAATCTCGGAATTGGCGACCACTTTCATTGATGGCGTCAAAAACTTTAAATACCTCGGGTCAGTTATAACATCGTCGAATGATATGCAGGCAGAAATAAAAGACCGAATCACTGCCGGACAACCAGTTTTCTACGCCAAATCATGATTATTGCGATCGAAACATCTATCGCAGTCGTGCAAGCTCGCACTTTATAAAGCACTTATAAGACCTGTGCTAGCTTTCGGAAGCGAGAGCTGGTCTATGACCTTTAACGATTGTAGATAATTGTCTACATTCGAAAGGAAGGTTATCCGTTCAATCTTTGGTCCAATTAAAGTTGCGAACAACAAATTGCGAGGGCCTTAGTGCAGGCGGCGAAATCCCTTCATGGGATGTGAAAGCCAGAAAGAGAGAGAGAGAGAGAGAGAGAGAGAGAGAGAGAGAGAGAGAGAGAGAGACAGACAGACAGAGACAGAGACAGAGAGAGACACAGAGAGAGAAAGAGAGCTATGGTGTACTTTTAAACGCATCCATTTGTACATCGCAACAAGCACAACCTTGAAAAATAAAAATCAATAAAATCGCAAACTTCCATCATTACAAGGCGACGCTATTTTAAAATTATTTTATTACCTTTTTTTCCATCCAAATTCATTGGTCATAAGCACAACACAAATGCGTAATATAATTATTATACTATATATAAGGTATGAACTAAATATAATTAATAAACATAAGTTAACATAATACACCGTAAAACACTAGTTAACGTTATAAAAAATAAAAACCGCGGTATGCATGAGAATGTCGTGTTATCTTCTCAAGTGCTATATTAAACTGAAGATACAAAACAATAAATAAAAAAATAAAAACTTCGCGAATGAAAGAGAAAGAAATTTCTTTTTGTCCAAAATCAATATTTTTGTTCTTTGCTATTTTGTAGTACAGATTTTAGTATGGAATTAAAACAATTTTTTCCACACAGTGCAAAAAATGCTTACTGGGACTTTTTTATGAATACGTGTGAAGTTTGATGTAGATCTGTCAACTCATTCGTATGTTAATAGCTATTTAACGTTGTCGTGTCACAGTATTTTTTATAATGGAAAAAATTGTATATCGTGCAGTGATAAAATTCTACTGTTCTAATTGGAGGTGTAGCACTGTTGCAGAATAGAATTCTCATTATCGGTAAAAGTTGTTCGCGTACGTACCTTGATGGTGCGTATCCAAGGGTTATAAATTAGTAATTTTGTCTTTGTGCTATAGGTTGTACACGCGTCATGAAAATGAAACACTCTTCCATAGTTTACATGTCTATGAACTGAAAAAGGGTGTGAAGCAGAAAAACATAAAAAATGCGCTTTTTCATTCTTCTTGTTTTGACGATGGAGAGCAAGTAGATATTGTTGAAACTTATAATTATTTTTGGTTAAGAAATGATTAAGAAGATTTTTTAAGATATAAATTTGATGCACTTTTATCAAAAATAAAGTAAATGCATATACACGGTTAATTTTTAAATCTTAAACGGCAAGCACGCGCTCAAATGCACACAGTATGACTTATGTGCCAAGTCAAATATTCATATCACAAACGGGTAGCGCGCGCTCGGGATCACATGACCACTTACGCGCCCAAACCAAATATTCAAATCTCAACTTCTCCTGGAGACATTTTCATTATCCCCTGCAGCAATTGTTTTACGAAATGCATCCAACTGCTTTTCGTTTAGCAGTTGAATTCGTAATTCAACTTCTTCGGCTTCTCAAACTATATCGAAGACACTTCTCGATGGAGTTGTTAAGCCGATCATAGAGCAAGAAAGTCCGGGCTGTATAAGAATTATGTTGATATTGTGGAGAGCCAAATTTTTTGCCACATTTTCAATATAGTGTCGGCTGTAATCAAGAGTCATGTCGTCTACATACTTCATCCAGAGATCAAAAGGTTTTGAAGGTTGACAAAAGCATCAAATATAAGCGAAAGTCTCTCGAAGCTGTCTTGGCATTTGAAAGACTGCTGTTTCTGTTAAGCAGTGATCCCATTCATCATCGTTTACCAGACAGAAGGTTATTAACCCAATCTGTTGGATATGACACAGGTGAAATGATTTCCCCCCTTACCAATCGTTTTAACTCCTTGTCCAAAGTTTCTAGTAAACTGCGGTATTCGTTTTTTATAATGCAATGACGGCTCTGCGTCTTCTTTCAGTATGATAGATTGTTTTAATGGAAACCTCCCCAGACCATTAAAAATATCGGGAAACCGCTTCACAAACTATTCCTTTGTTGTTGGCAAGCATGCCATTGAGTCAGTGTCCAATCGTCCAATAAGATTGAAGTTAATTGAGCAATCCAAACCAAGAATTGGTTCAAAAGTGTCTTCCACAACAAGAAATCTCGTCGTCAGGTTCTTTTACGTTTTTAAATCCATACAATCCTAATCCACAGTACCATAAATTTTAACTTTATCTTACTATAATCAAATAATGGATAATTTAATTATTTATTTTGAATCTCCGCTTTTGTTTTTTACGACGTTGATCGGAACACAATTTACATCCGAGCCAGTATCGATCTTAAAATCCACTTTTTGATTCCCTATTTGATACGTTTTGATCCATCGACACTTGTTAGACCTATTGCTATTTGAATTTATTCTACAAGATAATACATATACTTTTACTTATACTACAAGCACTCTCATGACCTACCTCACCACTGTTACCTATGTCACCCCAGGTCAGCGACTTTGTACCCTTTTTTCCTTCTTCTTTTTTGTTGTGTTCCTCAAACCTACCTTGCTTGTTGTTATTCCATTTAACTCTGCTAGATTTGCAGAGTCGCGCAAAGTGATCCATTTTTCCATACGTACTGCATGACACATCTTTTGCCCTACATTCTCTTTGATGACTTGACCCGAACAATGCACCACAATTGTAACATTTGCGTACAATGGCATCAACCACATTTGCCGTTGTTTTTCACACTGTTGACCGTTTCAATGACACCCTTGTCCAACAACAATTTGTTTTTGTTCACCGCTTCAAATGTCTTGCATTTTTCAATCACATTATTCACTGGTTCATCTTTTACATTCAGAAGTTTCATCTGCAATTTTTTGTCCACTACACCAATGATGATGCGAACACGAATCATTCTTTCTTCATACTGTTACGGTGACACTTAGATTAGAATAGAATAAGTTATTCAATAATTGTTCATTTGTATTTGTGATTTGGTTCAACATTTAGGCGTCATTTGTATACTAACATATTTGTACGATTCTCGAAGCACATTAAGGATTATTCTAGAAACAAATATTTTAGTATATAAAGGCGTACATTGGACGTGGAATGCTGAGTCTTATTTTAAACGTGATACAGTGAAGGTTAAATAGAGTGATTATTAAAGTGATTATTAAAGCGATTATTAAAGCGATTATTAAAGTGATAATTAAAAAGTGTGTTATAATTGTAAAAATTAATTGTTAATTTTGTGTTGTATAATTATTGTGTTGTGTAAATAAATTTTTGTGAGTTCAAATTGAAGCAGTTGTATTTATTCACAATCTAGTGATTCGAACCTTGAGTGACAAGGCAAAAACGTAACAATACGACAATCTACAAGTGCATTTATAGTCACAGAGCTGAATTTGCTTACGTAGTTCGGTTTCAAAATCTGCAAATGGTTGTTTTTCCCGTTGCACAATAGTATGGAGTTTGAATGATTCCATTGTTACATTTTTTTTTTGGAATGCAATATTCATCGAATGCTTACCACTTGCAACGTTCGGCCTATGGTACTTTCGTCTGCGAGTGTTACATTTCCAAAAATCCCGTTTGCCGATCCATCATTCGGGAATAACGTGTTGTAAATGCCCATTGCACTTGCGCTGATTAACCATAAAAATTTTGCGACTTTTTTCGGTTCTTTGTCTACGTTTTTACCGTTGACTAGCTATCATATACATCTGGAATGTTCTTTTCCATCCTGGCCAGTCACGTGCTAAATTCGAAAAATCTAGCTTTAGCGGAAGGCAATCACTTTTTCCATTTTCTTTTTTATAACAAAAATTGATAAATCCACTAAAATAATTGTTGTACTGTGTCTCCCACATGATTAAGTCCACGATTAATGATGTTTTCGTTCCAATGGCGTTTAATTTGATCTTAGATTTTGATTTAATATGATCGACGTGATTTAAAGGATAAAAGTAACATCGCAATCGATAGTATAAAGGGGTACAAGCCTTTATATTATCGATTACGATATTATTTTTATCCTTTCATATTGTAACGTTTTTGTCTTGTCACTCAAGGTTCGAATCACTGGATTGTGTATAAATACAACTGCTTCAAATTTGAACTCACACAAGTTTATTTTCACAACACAAAATTAATAATTAATTATTCCAATGATAACACACTATTTAATTATCACTTTAATAATCGCTATAATAATCGCTTTAATAATCACCTTAATAATCACTCTATTTAACCTTCACTATATCACGTTTAAAATAAGACTCAGCATTCTACGTTAATGTACGCCTTTATATACCAAAATCTTTGTTTCTACAATAATCCTGAATGCTCTCCAAGAATCGAGCAAATATGCTAGTATACAAATGACGCCTAAATGTTGAGTATAAATCATAAATGCAATTGAACAATTAATGAAATTAACTTATTCTATTCTAACCTAGGTGTTACCGTAACACTACCCCCCCACCTAAGCCTGTTCATCCCGAACAGGATCCAGATCACCTCCTCTGTAGAGCGCCAAGCGCTCTAAATGCACTACTTTTGGTTTACCTTTTCGTCCTTTCTGTGTGCGATAAACCACGTCGTTCAACCTTTTAATGACAGTGTAAGGTCCTTTCCATGTGGGTTGCAACTTCGGTGATAATCCCTTCTGCCGTTGCGAGTTGTGAAGCCATACCAATTGCCCTTCCTCGAAGCCTTGATTATTTGCTCGTATTTCATATCGAGCTTTCATTCGATCAATTGATATCCGGATTTTCTCAAGTACAAATTGATGCATTTCATTGAGTTCCTCTTTCATCCGGTCAACGTAATCCTGTCCGCATAGAGCTGCTGATGGAACAGCTCCAAACTTTAAATCTCCCGGTAATCGCAGATTGTTCCCAAATATGGTTCTAGCTGGTGTCACTCCTGTTGTGTCATGTACCGCTGATCGGTAGGCCATCAGGAACATCGGTATATATCGATCCCAGTTGCGTTGATTCTTTTCCACAACCTTTGCTAGATATTTCTCAGTAGTATAGGCCCGGTATAGTACTAATGCCAGATGTGGAAAAAGTACGTGTTGTGACGTATATGGTGATGACGTAGGCAGTTGTGACGTTTGTATGACGTTGTAATTATGTATGACGTAATAAATAATATAAATTTGGGTGCGCGCGAGTATATGCATGATCATCATCATCACATCATGAGTATTTTATATTGTATATGGTTTAATATGTGTAGTAGGTTATGAGAGTTGATACAATATGAAATGATAAAGTTGAATTTATTTGCAGTATATGGCATAAGTACCTACGGTTTAATTTACTTGAGCGTTCCAGCAGCACATCGTTAATGATTTTGGTTTCGAGATTTCTTCTTTGACTAGTTTTGGTTGTATGCTAATATACGATAATTTTCTTATATATATAGTCTATCGGTGTGTCTATGAAGTTCTAGCGAATTTTATTACAATTACATTTATGATTGTGAGAAATTATATTCGTTCGTATATAGTAGGTAGACGGAGAAATAAAAATAATTTTTATAAGAATATAGAAATATGAGAGGAATGTATATATATAACATTTGTGTTTGGGGCCCGGTTTGATATAAAGTCCAGATGTGGAAATTTAATTATGATGTGGTGTGTATGTGACGTCATTTAATTTTGTTGCGACGTATTATTTTTTGTTAGGGACCCGGTTTTATATAAAGTCCAGATGTGGAAATTTAATTATGATGTGTATGTATGTGATGTCATTTAATTTTGTTGCGGCGTATTTATTTTTTGTTAGGGGCCCGGTTTGATATAAAGTCCATGTTGAAATTTATTTGTGATGTGATGTGTATGTATGTGATGTTATTTAATTTTGTTGTCACATGTATGTGATGTCATCTTGCAGAGGTACAAATAATAATAAAATTTTGTAAGAAAATGAGAGAGATCACTTGAGAGATAGTGTAATAATGTTATTTTTGGTTGGAACGGTTTGATATACAAATGCCAGATGTGGCGAATTGATTGTTTGTGTTTATTTTTGTGTAGTGAATAGTATGTGTTACGCAAATTTGCTTGACCTAGAAATATTAATATGATGTAACAAAATCAAAAAGGGAATTCCAATGTTATCTTAACACAAAAATTAAAAAGGTTGCTTGAATACACTTTCAACAGATGGTTTTATTAAAAATTGAATTTTTATACTGTAAGAACATAGTAAATATTAAATGATATCTGATGCATTAATCCAAGAAGAGTGAGATTTATCAAAACCTAACCATTTGACTTTTACTTCTCCTTTGTATTCTAAGATTTTTTCTACTATATAAATGTTAGTAATATTTTTTCTACTAAATAAATGTTAGGATTTTTAACTTTTTGTAGTTCTTGTGGATAAAAGCGACCTGCAATTGTTTGTTTTAGATAATCTTCCACCAAATACGTAACAGGATATTTATTGTAAACACGCGTTATCTTGAATATCTCAGGCGACCAGTTAGGTGTATAACCTTTATCAAAGTTTTTCTTGAATTTACTGATTCTAACGTAGTCTCCAATTTTGAAATTGTTTTTTGTAAAAATTGGTAATTTATAATTGAAAACCGTATTTAGCAATTCTCGCTCTACTATCCTGTTATTAATCTCTACAGGTGCCATCTTAATTGTTCTGTGTTTGGTGTTATTGTATTCCTTTACAATGTTGTTGAGCACATCAAACCATTTGTACGTTCCACGAAAACTGAAAATTTTCCACATTTTTTCTTTTAAAGTACGGTTAAAACGTTCAACAATAGAAGCCTTCAAGTAGGTGTATGAAGAATAATGATTGAGATTTTATAGTTTTTCATTATGTTTTGAAATGTGTTGTTATAAAACTCCTTGCCAAGATCGGTCTGAACATTTTTTGACTTCCGTTTACTTCTCTGAAAAATATTCATAATAGCATCAGCTACATGTTTCGCTTTTTTATTTTTGACAGGCTGCACTCACGCATATTTTGAGAACGTATCAATTACTGTTAATAGATATTTGTATCCTTTGTTAGTTTTGGCATATGGTTGCATCTCCACTAGATCAGCTTGCCAAAAATCATCAATACTACGAATTTTAACTTTTCTACGTGTGAACTTTTTACGAACACGCTTGTGGAGTTCGTTTACAACTTGTTGACGACTCATTATGAATGCGTTGTCATAAGTTGTAGACACAGCATATATATATATATATATATATATATTGATTGATTGATTGATTGATTGATTGATTAGAATGTACGGCCAAGACTAAGCAAGGATCCCGGATACGCCGGGCCTACCGTACACCCCTTTTACATATAACAAGATGGAGGGATAGGAAAGGTTGTTAGATATGATAGACTTGACCCGGTTACAGACACCTAAGTAGTCAATAGTTAGTAAAGCACAAGACGGCACAATTATTTTTGTTTTTCGGGATATAAATAATCAGCAATCAACATCCTAAAAAGTAATTGATTAATTAGTAAATGTCCTGAAATAAAATTTCATTATTATAAGGGATTAAATTTTATTTAATACCATTTCCTCTGCCATCCCCTCCCAAAAAAACAAAAAAATAATGAAGCAGTCAATGTCGCGACGCCGGGCCCGCCACACCCCTTTATTATAGCATCTTAAAAAATTGATAATCAATAATGTTGGCATCTTAATGGTCAATTTCCTGAAATAAAATGTCATTATTATGCGTTAGAGATTCCTTATTTTGTACGATATAATTAAATTATTCTTGAATAAAATAATAATAATGTATTGATTATTATAACTAAATTAATTATAATTTGATTATCGCAAAACAAATAAAATAAAATAAATCGAATCCAAATATTGTAGTATCAAACGGATGGATCCCCCTTCAACCGATAACCTTACCATCCTTAATAAACCAATATGTTTATTAATAAAAATAAAAATGAAACAAAGACATCTGGTTTCAAAAATAGCTAATCTGTAATCTATAAGGTAATATATCAATAATAAATGTGTCACAGGTTAAAAATCTCCAATACCTAAACAAATTAACCCATTATAATTTATTCCCTATCAGAATTTAAAAAAACTATTAAGCTAATCAGGAATCTGTAAGATGACAGAATTAGTGATAAGTAGCTATTAGCAAATAATCTAATTAAAGAAGTGCCATGATCCCAAAAATACAAAAAAACATCTATGTATTAATATTTGTCTGATTATGGTTATTTTATTGTGTAACCTCCAAGCCAAAAAATAAATCAACCCATAAAATTTCCCTCCATCGACACTTCAATGTTACATATAACCATAGTCATTTAATCTATTAAAATAATATTTGTAACAAAATTGTCGTGGGACAAATTAAATCTTAAATATATAATTTAATTAAATTAAAATAAGAAAAATTACAATTAAATTGTAACTACAATTCGACCTATAATTAAAAATTTGTTATCTGGTAAATAGTGGAAATCTATTATATTCCTAGCAATGGCAATTGTCACTTCAATGCAGTTCTTGAAGCAAACTAACTTCGATCTGAAACCATAAATGGCAGTTAATAAACACGATCAATTTGGAAGCTTTATACCCAGTAAAACCTATTGAAAGAGCTATAAGGAAGGAAATTCTTAATTACAAAATATACATCTAAACCAACTCAACCGGGATTAAAACGTGCATGTACAAATTATAATTTATCAATTTCTAATAATAAAACTCAGTATTGATAGCTGTCCAATCAGGAAACTATAAATAAAATATAGTATTAATGTTCATTATCTCAGACGGCTTAAGAATCTTAAAATATTTAGACATTTTAACACTTTAAAATGTATTATTATAGTAAGTCAAAATACGACCAAGTAGAAGCCGGACAAAATACAATGCTTGCTCGTACGCAGGCCCAAATTGCACGAATGCAGATCCCACCCATCCACATCTCGCACATGTGACGGAGAAACAAAACCCTCAGTCACCCGAGAACAAACTTCGTCCACCCATCCCCAATTCTGATAAAATACCCCTTACCCTCAAGCAAATCTTCACTTAGAACTTCACCATTCTCCGCTACGACGTCCCTAATCCGATGACTATCGTACAATAGAGAAGAAAAACAAACGAAATTACCACTCTTCATACGATACACTCCAACCAGACTAAAAAAGACACCACCACAGAAAATGGCAAATCTCCAAACGAAAACCACCCCAAAAACAAAAACCAATTCACCAAAAACCGCCGTACCTGCCACAAGGTACAAACCAATAAAGCCAAAAAACTCTCCAAAAAAATTCATATCATTTGCACGAAAGCTTCTCTCCGTGTTTACGTTCCACATATACGTACAAATAAAGTCCCTACATTTCGAGACAGCCACATACACATGCATAGACACTGATTAAACAGTTATCTGATTTGTTATTTATATTCATTTCATGCTCGTTCATTACACACACAAATATATATTGAAACACATTTTTACATTAAATTTGCAAGTAAATATGTAAATAAAAGACAACGTGAGTTAAAAATTATACGATAACCAAAAAAACGAAAATCGTCGGTCATCAAACTTGTTCACTCGCAAAAATAACAACAAAAATTTTAACAAATGTAACAAAACAGAATGGAAACAACCCTTTCTCGCCCAAAAATACTCACAATAACCCACTACATGAAAATAATAGTATTTTACACCTTTACGTGTTATAAAATACAGTTACCTAGAGTTTATATATTTAAATTTTGTAATAAAAATTATGTTTTAATATGTAATAATATAATATGTATGTGTTAAAAATGGAAAAACACTTAGCTTGAGCATCGTTTGGAATATAAAAGTCCTATACATATTGAAAAATTACACACAATGCATATGATGCAATCAACAACGGTATCAAAATACATATAAACGAAATTGTTATATACATATTCTGTGCCATTGCAAGCGCATCACACACAAATTATTATAACTATTCAATACGAATAACTGTTCACTTTGCACTTTCACTACTTTTATAACACACAAACTTTTATTAATATTATTATTATTTATTAATCTATGCACATATTATTAATTAATTATTTAATTTGAACACATTTAAATTATTTACTTATTTATATAGAGGAGAGAGAAAACACGTCTTTCCTCTACGACGTTCAATCGTCGACCATAAGTTGTAGACACAGCATATATATATATATATATATATATATATATATATATATATATATATATATATATATATATATATATATATATATATATAAATATGTATAAGAATAAGTTGAAATCTTATAAATAATCAGTAACGTTTCAGAAATTATTCGAGAAAGATCTTTATAATATCTGAAAATAAAGAGAACATTCGAGACAATGTTTCAAGCTGTTCCGGGAATAGTAAAGTAGGGATACGGATATTTCAAGGGCCATCCCTTGATGAATTCAATTTGGATATCAGTAACAGGAATAGGGTTCAAAATCGACTAAAGACTTTTGAACAACAATGGGATAAGTGGTTCGTCGATCCGTTGGAACTTTAACGAGCAGGTTTTTATTACACTAAATTGTGTGATCGAGTTAAGTGTTTCAATTGTGGAGGAGTTTTAGAAGACTGGAACATTACAGATGATATTTGGAAAGAACATGCATTTTGGTTTCCTCATTGTCAGCATGTTAGAAATATAAAAGGTAATAAGTTTGTTACCGATATTCGGAGAAAATGGTATGGGCAAGCACGTTTCCAAAAATTAAGTAAATAAATAAATACAAAAATTTTAAAAGTGTGTTTTATTATATTTTTTTTTGTGTTTGGTTACAAATATTTGTATAGTAATTATTTATTATTTTATTTTTACACAAAATTGGCAACTCGTTAAATAATCTCGAGTAGTTAAAATAACTGTATCCTGTTGTTGGTGGTATAAAAAAATCATTCATATGAAGAGAGCAGGTTTTACTATCGAAGCATTTCAACATGTACAATTTGTAATAGTTTGCGACATCGGTCCATACAGTTTCGCTCCAGAGAAGGACCGATTGTAAAAATGATGTTAAAGATGCGCAACGTTCCCACTCTTCTTCGTTTAATACGATTTTCTTACACGGGTTTGTAAACAAAATTCGTCGCTCATTATTTCTGCAAGGTAACTTTACATCACAATCCCCCGTTGATTTTGGTAATTCAGCAAAAGGAGTGTTACTTTCACAATAGAAGTGGTTATTTATTGTTTGTAAATTATTAAAAATAACTGATGTCCAGGCGTTTGCAGCCAGTAAATGATACACTGTATTTTTAAACAAAATTATTACAGGCTTAAAAGTATTAGCATCATAACCAACACTAAGGTAGCACGTGTGTTGATCATTTAAAAAGTATGTGTGTGACAATAATAAATGAGGTACGTTTACCGTTTTTTTACGGATAACTTGGTTTTTGTTTTATTTACGGGTTCCATGTTTAACGATTGTCCGAAAACTAACTGTTAATTTACAAATTTCTCTGCTATTTATACTTTTTTTCATCGTACAACACGCTGACACAGGTATAGGCATATCGTATCATGTTTGAGCATGTTTTTTTGAAAATTCTTTTTTAAAAAGTTGTTTTACTTTTACATCATTTTCTAACCTGTTCTGGGCGTTAAATAATTTTATAAATTTTTTTATTGATTTTCGTTTACATCGGTTTAGTAAAAATACACAACAATATTGACCGCAAACTCCACTGAACACACTTTGTATTTGTTTATTATTGTAGGTGATGCGGTTACTGTTACGTTTTAGAAACCTTTTCATTAGATGATATCTCGATGGTGATCAACCATAGGAGTCAAAAAATTCAGCACATACTCTTACTGGAAAATAAATTGCTACCCAATGTTCACCAGGTTTATTAGATTTGTTTGTATTAACAACATACATAGCTGGTTTGTATTGTACCTTTTCTGGAATTTTATCGGTTGCAAAGACACCATAAAAATATTTTTTGGTACACTTATTTGATTTTAATGAATTTTGAATATCTAAAGTACTCATTGTATTGGCCGTCATTATGGGTGACATCACTGCTATATAATGCTGTATTGTTGAAAGTGTTTCATTTTGTATACATCTATTAAAAATTTGTTGTAACATTACGATATCTATCAATTTCAAGAGTGGTATCATATTCCATGTACACTAAACAAGTCGTAGTTAAAGGAAGCGCTGATTTGAATCTTGCCTCTATTCTTAAATTTCCTTGATTCATTAAACTATTACATGAATCATTTGCCGATATGTCAGATGTTAAATCAAAAGCTAGCATGAAATATCCGCTCTTGAACATTTCTTTAGTAATCAAATTTCCCTGTGGTGTATGTAAAATACCGCTTGCTGAAAATAGTGTTGAATAGGCTCTAACATAATTTGTTCCTGCAGAGAAATCCATTTCTATAGGTTCGTTAGGTATTTGAACTCCATTCATATAAAGAGCAAATGAAGTGATTTTGTTATGCTTAAAATTAAAGGGATTTTTACTTCTTTTGCCTGTATATGCATCGTTATCAACCATCATAAAAACTAAATTTGTTGGAACCTGACCCATTACAATGTTATCTAATGAAATCGATGTACCGCCAGGCGAAACTGTGAATGATTTTATTTCATTACGTTTGTATTGATACTTTGCTGTTGTATTTTCTAGCATTTTATGATGAGCTATTAATATGCTTGGATTTACTGTAATATGCCTCATATAAAGGGAAGCATCAAAGATTTTTACAACTGATGTATCTGCATCCGTAGCCATTAGATAAAATTCGGGCTTATTCAGTGTTAATATAATGCGTAAATCAACATTATTTAGCAATAACAAGGGTTGATTTAGCATGTCCGCGTGTATTTTTCCATAATAGAGCTATTTTTAGTTAACGCTGTTCGTGTTTTGAAACCATCGTTTGTTGTAAGACTGTCAAATTTTGTATCCATGCTCCATCCTGTTAATTGAAGATGTGTTTTGTGTGCATCATCACTGTAGTTTAATAATTGTTCTATATATGCACGATAACTGTAATTCCCATCGTTTGAATTTATGTTTTTACCATTTAAAGAAATACTGACTTGGCGAAACATCGAATGTAACATATTATTCACTAATCCTGGCTGATCTTTATCGGCTTCAACAAAGGCCTTGCCATCATTTTTGGTTAATTGTATTTTTAAACGTAAATTAGCGGAAGACAGATCCATATATGAATCCCCATGACCTAAACACAAAAACTCAATTGATGTTTGATTTTCCAAACTTGTAATTGGTTTATAAGACATCTCTTCATTTTTTTAAATATTTGTTTGAATCGCTTGAGGTGCAAATATATCTAGCTCTGACTTCATACATTCGTTGAACGACATTATGAGAAAATATCAATAACCCGTTTTCTTTTAGTAGATTTATTTTCTAATCTATGTTTCCTCTTTTTAACTCTAGCACGAGTTGTTCTTGACTGATTACAGATACCTCTTAGCCGCGCTTTTATTGATTTTTTAATTCTGGTACCCGATCCGGCCATTTCTTTAATTTTCTCTGCAGCTTTATCACGTAATTTATCAACCACATGTATCGATCTGTCGCGCAGTATTTCACTAAAAGGTTTTTCTCCATGCATTATTTCTGTCCCCGTTTGAATTACTTCATTTTTTAAACCTTGAAGTGCTGATGATAGTAATGGTTTTAAATATCGAAATATTCTGCTAAAAAATCCACCAATGCCTCTCCCTTTTTGATATATTCTTTGAGTTCGTAGTAACGGGCCGAATTCTTCATCATTATACCCCCTCCCCGCTTGGAGCGAATAGTACTTTGTGTAGTATCTATCCATTATATTAGCAATAATGTAGATTGATACTCGATGGACTTGCTTATATACCCTTTTGGAAATGTAAAACTAAACTGGTCATAAATAAACCAGATTTAAAATTAATTTGTTCTCCATGCTCGTCAGTTATTAAAATACTTATTTCTGATATATTATGTTGTTCAATGGGGCAATACTGAATATTGTCTATTTGGTAAGACTGTTCTAAGTTTGTTTTTGTGTTTGTTAAAGGATACATATAAAGACATCGTATAGCGGTGTCTCCAAAAATTCTTGGTTTGATTAAATCACAATAAAAGCATATGTAACGGGGGAGTGGCACGTTCACAACCTTATTAATTTCCTCAATATAACTATCCTTTATAATTTTATTTTTAACTTCCTTCTCTTTTGTTAACTTGTAGAGTTTAATATCTTTTTGTAATTTCTCTCTAACCTGCTGCCATAAAGCAATGTGTAACTGAGAAAATATTTCGTCGAATAATTGCCTTTGAGTAAATTCCTTATTATATCTGATTTTTACTTTTACACCTGGCAGTAATGTTAACTCAATTGTTTTTGCATCACTAGCTACAACAAATTTTTGTAATTTAGTTTCTGAAATATATCGATCAAAGAAATTTTCTTCTTCGATTACATGATAAAAATCTGGAGAAGCACTTAATAAATCAATTAAGGTTTCATTTAGTTTTTCTTCTTCTTTTTTTTGTGGCTTAAATTTAATTTTTACTGGTGCACTCATTTTATCACTAATAGAAGTATGAGCTACATGCGTGAGGCCTACGTACCATTTTTCGTTAGAATCTAAGTTTAAAACATATGGAAGTTTAACCGTAAAACGAGATAATGAATTTTTGGGGTAGTATTTTAAAGAACTGTTACTATATTTATTTTCTTTCTTTAATTTTAAACATTCCGCAATTTTTTATAAAGATGTCCATTTCTGAGATAATCGCTCACTATTAGCTCGGGTTAGTTTTAGTGCTTGTGCTGCCTGACGAGCTGTAGGCTTGCGAGGTCGAAAGTTTAAAACTGTTTGATCATCTCCATCTTTAGATTTTTTAAGCTGAGCCCCTTTCTTATCTGTTTTCGATAGTTTGGTTACTACGGAACCATCATTCATCTCATAAGTTGTAAAACCGCCACTCTCTCTTTTAATTTTCACCTTCGATGTATCAATATACTCCTCTTCATCTTCCTGTATATTAACATTATTATCATCATCAGAATCATGGTCTGTAGCATCGGCACTTATAAACACTTCTTCGTTATTTGTTTTAGATGCCGGCTGTTTATACTCAGGTATAACAAAATCTGTTTGCATGTTTTTATTGGAAAATGTTGGTGTTACAGTATTAGTATCCTTATCTTTTAGAAAAATATGTTTGGTCTGAACTCCTACTCCTTCAACATGTTTTATCTGAGGTACCCCTTTAAAATTAACTTTATGTGCATTTTTCTTTTTAGTGTTGAATAATGTATCAAATTCTGTCTGTATAAGTGCCATTTATTCAAATCGGTTAGTTTCTTATTATACAAAAAGGATCTCATCATTTTATCTAAATCTGATAAACGATTATCTTCTAATACGATGTTTTTAAATTTATCTAAAATTGCTGGAGGTATAACAATCATTCGTTGTAAATTGTTCATAGTGTTTTGTTAATTATTTCACCAATCACACCCGATAATATTGTGCCTATTAAAACAGGTAAAAAGCCACCTCTTTGCACGAGTATTTTACGCTTTGAAGAGAGATTCAGTTTTGGGCATGCCAAATACCGTAGATCTCTTTTATACTTTTTTAATTTGGCTTTGTTGTGCTTAGAAATCTTGTTGTTTCCATTAATGTATTAAGAGCTATTTCACACAAGGTTTTTATTACTTCAGGGCTTGTAGCTTTAAGCAATGTTTTTCGGAATGCTGGTTTACAGTTTTTTAAGACATGTAGAATATGTTTGTTGGCCCGCAAGCGTTTGATTTTTCATACACAACTGTTTATTTTCAAGCAATGTAGAAGGGCAGTAGCAGGTGAAATAGTATTTTTCAAAAATATTCGTGCGAAATCGAATTAAATCATTAGCTGACTGTGTCAAGTCGAAAAGTAAATACGCATGAGGTTCCGATGTAACTTCATTATATACTCTCACAAGATCCATACAATTTTCTGGATAAATCTGTCTGGCCAGAGAAACAATCTGAGTTTTGTCACGCGGGTTCTTAAAAAGCAGCAGATATTTACAATTTAGCGAGATATCGCGACAATACCTAGCTTGATGAAAAACGTTTTGTGTAACTAAAATGACTGATAAATTGTTGTGATGCGATCCCTTCGTAAAAAGTTCGCAAATGTTCTTATTGTAAGCTTCTGTTATTAAATCATCTAAAATTATAATCGTGCCTTCCTCAATATTTTCAAAAGAATTTGGTACACTGTTCATAATTTCAATTTTTTTAGATTCTGTCTGTATAAGTGCTTCTTTAGGTATAGCGCTTGCTACAGCATTGCACCATAAAATTTTATTTCATTTCAAATTACGCACTAAATCTAATACAAAAGTTGTTTTGCCCGATCCAGATGGTCCAGCTACCATCATCGAAAAAGGTTGAACAATTTCCATTACGAAAAACAATAACATGTACACCGAAAAGAGATTACAGAGACAATGATATTCTCATAAGACAAAACTGCTTTTATACATTTCTATTTAACATCATATTTATTTAAAAAATTATGCTGCTTAAGGTCTTCTATAGACTCATTCACTAATATCTCTGTAAAATTTGTGCAGACAGCCGGTACACGTCGTTTCAAATATGTTATTTCTTCCTTTCTTTTTTATAAATTGTCAGCTGTCACACATATCTGTACAAATATTTAGAAATTCGCTCGCCTGCCCCAACAATATATCTAGAAGTTTTGCAAACGTATCAGGGCCCCTATTATGAAATTTTTCCGACGTCGTAAAATCCGTCTCGCGTCGGATATTCATATTATGAAAATAAAAAAATCGATCCGCGCGGATTTTATATTATTATGATATAAAAATTCGAGTTAGCGGATTTTACGACAAAATTCAATTGTCAAATACGACAGCTAGTTAAGTGACGGATATTGTAGTATACGCACTGAAAATAGATCGTAGTTCATACTTATGTTATTTAATTATTTAAAAGTTTAATAAATTTGAAATTTAAATTTAATTTAATAATTTAAGCATCATTCAAGTTTGATAGTAAAAATACATTTTTCATAATACAAATATCCGCCACGGATCGGATTTTACGACAACGTATTTTCCGACGGTGTCGTATTTTCCGACCAATTTCATAATAGGGCCCCAGGTCCGCGAAGGGTTATTTTCTGGATTAACTCTTCCAAATGTTGATGCCCCTCGAATCGTCTTTCAATATTGTGCAGCATTTTTTGTGAAATAATATTCTTTTTTAAACATTTTTCGGCGAAATTGTCATATTTTAGTAATTCCAATAATAATGTTTTATTTTTTATTATAACCTCACGATGTTTTTGATCCATTTTTTCAACAACTTGACTCACTAAACACTTTTAACAAACAGAAAATTTTCAAAACTAACAGAAAATTCAAATCACAAACAACAACAAAAAACTGTACATATATACAAACGTGTATAGAAACTACTGAAATTATGAATATAAAAAATACACAAGAGATTTTAATTTGATAATTTATTTAAACATTGTTCTCATTTTTTACAAATTGATTTATATTTAATGAGTTGTTCTCAACATCACCATTTTTGAGTGTCTTGTAAAAAGTCAAATTCCGTTCCCGCCTGTTCCTCGATCTCTTGTGGTTTAATGTACATGTCATAAATACATGCATTAAATTTTTCGGGGTCTTTACCCAAATATCTGAGGGTGGCACCTTTTGGTGGTATTATGTTGTTTCCCAATCCAGCAACACCCAAAGCTTTAAGCATTCTGTCGGGTAAAATCAGCATCCCTGTTTCCTCTAGAGTTACTTGTAATCTATCACCGTATTTTGTATCGATTATTTGCCAATGGATAATCTTATACTCTTGGTGTATTATAAGATTCGCTGGTTTTATAAATTTGTTGCCTACTTCTTTGCCAGCTTGAGCTAAAGATGTGAAGATTTTATCTGCCTGAAAATATATATTAATAAGTTAATTAGTCTAAAATTATTCATATTTTAAATAAACATGTATAAAGAAATATTTACCATTCTTGTCAATTTTATTTAGTACAATGATTTTAAAAAAATTAGTTCTCTTCTTTTATACCAGAAATTTAGTTAAAAAACAAAATGAATATTTTTTTTTAAATACAGTTGATACAAGGGAAAATAAATGCATGTGTAAAGGCGTTATTAAAATAAACGTAAGAAAACTAAATTAATCAAGAGTTATCTATATTACGTTCAACACAGAGGTCTTGCGTTTTTGGGTATTAACGTTTTTAAATTTATAAACTTGCAAGTGAAAAGGTATGTCATAAAAAGGTTTCATTACGATTATTAATTTATTATTTATTTTATAGAATGGATGAAACGAAAAAGAGAGGTTTTGACATCCTAAGTGTAGACGACCAAGTGTCGTTAGAATTACTAATAGATCATGCAAAAACCATTTCCAATAATTGTTTGAAGTGGGCACTTATAAAAGCAGTTGCTTACAACGTAAACTTTGGCAAAATGCATATGTCTAAAAAGAATGTAGCAGAGATCAAAGCCATTGTTGCAGATATACTTAGCGATAATGACACTTTAATGAAAGGATTTTGGAACGGGCTGCTCGAAATATCTCCTTCATCATCAACAGCCGTGGTAGCCACAAATCAGTCAGCATCATCATCATCATTATCAGCTCAAAAAGAGGTTACTAGATCTTCGGTCATAGTACCTAATCCTCAATTCAAGGTACAGACAGGTGAGGGAAAATATTTCAAAATTATTAAAGAAAACCATTCCTGGAACAATAAATTTAAATATTCCGTTTATTCTTATGTAATTAAGTTTAAAAGAATTCCCTCTATGGCAGCTGATCTTTTTGACTATTTAAACAAATCATTTGATGAATTAATTAAATTTATCACGAAAGACCTACCATTTCATTATAAAATTGGAGTAAAAATTTCATTAATTGATTTTGAAAACACTAAACCAATAGGTTTACCATTCACAAATATATCTGATTTTAAATGTGAAGCTATCGGGAAACTTTTAGAAACTATAGCTCAATCAAATTCAAACTTTCTTTTAACCGATTTATGGGAAATATCAACCACCATTTTACACGTTCCAACAGGTAGTGGTAATGATAAAATAAAATTAAAAATTTTATCTGATAATGATATTTTAAAGTATAAACAAAATCAATTATTAATTTTAAATTAGACGAAGAAAATAAGTTTTGCTTGCCTATATCTATTCTTTTCGGAAAATGTATAGCTGAAAACGACCTTGCAAAAATTCGACTTTATAAAAATTCTCCATCATTTTTATTACAAGACGTTAAATTTCTGGTTCAAGAAGCCAAAGCTAATGTAGATTAAACATACGGTAGCTCTATTAATCAGATAAATCTCTATCAAAATTATTTACATAATTTTAACATAGTTGTGTTTCAGTTTAATGATAAAACCAACTCCAAAAATAATTAAGCTATACGATTTATTAGATGTGTCTAAAAAACAATTTTATCTATTTTACTTAAACGACCTTTCACATTTTGTGACTATAAAAAATCTGAAAGGATTTTTCGGTTTGAAGTATTGTTGTGAATACTGCTTTTCACTGTTTAATAGAAAACAATTTCATTTGTGTACAATGAAATGTTCTTCATGTGAATCTAGCTCTCCATGTTCAAAATCGGCTTATACAATTAATTGTTCTTTGTGTAACAGGTACTTTTACGGTTTATTGTGTCTTGAAAACCATAAAAAAACAACATGCGAATATTTAAAATTTTGATTTCAATGTGCCTCTTTAACAGATACAAGAAAACGAAATAATGTTAAACATGATTGTGATGAGAAATATTGTACAATATGTCACGAAATTGTTCCGAAAACTCATCAATGCCATATTAAAAAATATAAAGCCAAAACTCCTTCAAGTTTTTTGTTGATATTTTTTGATTTTGAGGCAACACAAAATATCAAAGTCAAAAATGAAACATATATTCACGAACCTAATTTATGCGTGGCTGAATTAATGTGTCATAAGTGCTTCATGATTCCTGATTGGAAATATAAATGTGCCTTGTGCAAACAAAGGTTACACATATTCGAAAATAGTGAAACTGTTAATTGTGTGCAGAAATTTGTTGACTTCTGTGAAATTTATAGGTCATATGCCGCTAAAGTGTATTATATTGCACATAATTTTAGGGCGTATGATGGCCATTTCTTACTAAAAGAATTGGTAACAAGAAATAAATCAATTATACCAATAATGGGGGGATGAAAATATTAAAAGTAACATACGACGAAAGAATAATTTTCATAGATTCGTTAAACTTTTTGCCAATGGCACTAGCAAATTTTACAAAAACTTTTGGCTTAGACGTCGAAAGGTTGGTATCCACATTTTTTAATACAAAAGAAAATTACAATTATGTAGGTGCAATACCAGAAAAAAAATATTTTAGCATGGCTAACATGAGTTTGTTCGAGAGAGAAGCCTTTGATATTTGGTATCAACAAAAATCTGACAATAATTACGTCTTTAATAACAAAAATGAATTAATGACATACTGTATAAAAGATGTTATGCTCCTTCGTTATGGATGCATAAAGTTTATGCAAGATTTTCAAGCCGCAACAAATATTAACCCTTTTCTCGAAGCTTTTACACTCGCACAAGCCGTTATGAAAGCTTTTCGGAAGAACTTTTTAGAGGAAAACGTTTTAGGAGTAGTTCCAAAAAATTATTATCGTTCGGTTAAAACAGTTAAAAATCGGTTTAAAATGGTTGATTTTGGAAAACAAAAAATGTGGTGGCAACATATCTCTCGAAGTGTCAATAGCTACAACAAATTTTTTTGTTGATGGCTATGATAAAAACACTAATACTATTTACGAATTTTATGGATGTTACTTTCATGGCTGTCTTAAATATTTTTTAAAAAGAGATCAGAAATTGAACGATCATGGTGATACAATTGAAATGCGTTACAAAAGTACTCAATTACGAGCAGACCACCTGAAATCATTAGGGTATCAAATAAATGATATGTGGGAATGTGAGTTTCGAACATTTCTGAAAGAATATCCTGATATAGATAAAGAGCTCAACCAAGACCCTCGTATGTTAAATTCATGTTTAAAACCTAGCTATCTATGGAGGAAGGACCGAAGTTTTCAAATATTACCATAATGTAGAGAATGGTGAAAAAATAAGATATCTGGATTTCAGATCTCTTTATCCATATATTAATAAATATGGTCAAAACCCCGTTGGTCATCCAGACATATTTGCTGGCACCCAATGCAACAGTTTAGACATCAATAATATAAATGGTTTGATAAAATGTTCAATTTTACCGCCGCAAAATCTTTATATTCCTGTCCTACCGTCTAGAATCAACAAAAAACTCATTTTCACTCTATGTAGGTCTTGCGGGGAACAAGATAATTTCACAAGAATTTGTGATCATGACAGTAGCGAAAGATTAATAACCGGTACCTGGGTGCTAGACGAAGTAAAGTTGGCAGTTTCAAAAGGTTATGTAATTTTTGAAATCATTGAAGTTTGGAAATACCAAACAGTGCAATATAACCATGTTGATAAAGTAGGCGGTATTTTTACAGATTTTATGAATACATTTTTAAAACTTAAACAAGAAGCTAGCGGTTGGCCCAGTACCTGTATATCTGAACAAGGAAAACGTGACTATGTACATTCATTTTTTGAACATGAAGGAATTTCCTTAGATACTTTATCAATTATGGATAATCCATCGTTACGAAACCTAGCAAAATTGTGTGCCAATTCGCTTTGGAAAAAATTTATACAAAGAGGTGATCGCAATCAGACATCTGTGGTGAACAGTGAACTTGAATTTTACAATTTGGTGTGTTCTCCAGGAGTTCAACTAATTGATATATTACCAGTAGGTGATAAAGTGTTATGGATTAGTTGGAAGTATCGAGGAGAAGAATTCATTGAACCTGTAAAGCATGTGTCATTACCTATTGGTGCTTACACCACAACCAATTTTTTTCTCTCTCTCTAGCATTTACATCCCATGAAGGGATTTTGCCGCCCGTACTATGGTCCTCCATCCGTCTCGGTCCATCGCTCTCGTCCTCCAATTTCGACATAATAATACGAGTAGGTCTTGTTCGACGTTGTCACGCCAGCGCAGTCGGGGTCTTCCTCTACGACGTACTCCAGCTGGTTGTTGATGGAGCACTTTGTAAATCATTCGTTGTTGGGGAGATCTTGCAACGTGGCCGAGCCATCTAACTCGATTAGATTTGATGAAGCCCATAATATCGCTACCTCCGAGAAGTTGCTTTATTTCGTGGTTCATGCGAATCCGATATTCATTGTTCGCAACTTTAATAGGACCACAAATTGAACGAATGACCTTTCTTTCGAAGGTCGATAATAATCTACAGTCGTTAGAGGTCATGGTCCAGCTCTCGCTTCCGAAAGTCAGCACAGGTCTTATAAGTGCTTTATAAAGTGCGAGCTTACACGACTGCGATAGGTGTTTAGATCGCAATAATTTTGATTGGGCGTAGAAAACTCGTTGTCCGGCAGCGATTCGGGCTTTTATTTCTGCCTGCATATCATTCAAGGATGTTACAAGTGACCCGAGGTATTTAAAATTTTCGACGCTATCAATGGAAGTGGTCGCCAATTTCGAGATTTGCCATGGAGATGTTCCTGGGTGTTGTTAAGAATTTCGTTTTGGTACTGTTCACCTCCAAACCAAGTCTTCTTGCGCAGCGATTGAGCGGTATAAAACTGTCCTTGATGTCGCTAGGTCTTCGGCCAAGAAGCACGATATCATCTGCATATCCAAGAATTTGGCCTGATTTATTGAATATACAGCGCGAAGTTTCAATGTTGCTTTTCCTCACTACGTACTCAAGCGCCAAATTGAACAGCACAGGCGCGAGTGCATCTCCCTGTCGAACACCAGGGTATCGATTTTGTCTCGTGAATTACTCATTTAAAATGAGTGAAGCAAAAAAAATCGAATACGTACACAGTGTATAATACACAATTATGTCCTTGTATTTGTATTTTTCTTTTGTTCGTATTTGTGTCATTTGTATGATGAACAGTACCAAAATAACGCGTTCCGGGCGTATCGGTTTAATTTTTATGGTGCTTACTTCCTTTTCTCAGCACATTACGTCTGCTCTCGAGCTGTGGAGTGTCACTATTTAACATGCCAATATGTTTTATATTATCTATTATCAAATTAATTTTACATCTAATAATAAAATTTTATAGGTAAATTTATTTTAAATTTCATAAATTTTAGAAATTATAAAAAATCGAAAATACATAAACAACGCAAAAATATGGCGTTTACAATGGTTAACCCTTTGAGTGCCAAAAAGCGCAATTGTATTCCTCAATACACTAGCCGAAATCGTGTTTGCACTGAAAGAGTTAAAATGAATAAACAAAAAAAGAATGACACGTGACTTGCATATGCAGAAAAACAATCATACGAACGAAACTACCACAAATACATATGCTACTACTATATTATTCCGGTTACACTCATTTCGTTTCACACATTTCGGGACAAAATTGGTAAACAGATGTTATTTGAAAAGAGTCTGATACAGTTCCTTCAATTACAATTCTACATGTAGATCCCGACGTTGTTAATTTACACAGAGAAACGAGTTTCTCTGGAATACCTAGGCATATGAGCGCGGCCCAAAGGTTATCGCGGTTTATACTGTCATATGCCTGCCGGAAGTCTATATATAGTTAGTGAATGGTTATGTTATACTCCCAACATTTTTCCAAGATCATCCTCATGGTAAAACACTGGTCAGTGGTCGATCGGTTGGTACGAAAGCCACATTGATAGTCGCCAATGATGTTTTCGGCGAAAGAGATGAGCCTGGCAAGTACAACATTAGCCAACACTTTGTAAGCAGTGTTCAATAGAGCTATGCCACGAAAGTTTTCACATTTAAGACGGTCGCCTTTTTTATGCAACGGACATATGAGTGCGGTCTTCCAATTCTCCGGCAACTCTTCTTGGTCCCAAATACAAACGACGAGATCGTATAAACTTGTTGCAAGGGTAGCGCCTCCGAGTTTAATTAATTCTGCGGGGATTCCATCGAGACCGGGTGCCTTGCCGTTCTTCAATCGACTAATAGCTGCGTCTACTTCCTCTACTGTGGGATATTTGACAAAGACCTCTTCACCTGGCGGAGCTATTGCTCTAATGGGGGTTACTTCGTCATTCCGGTTTAGCAGACTTTGAAAGTACGTTTGCCATACTGAGAGAACATCAGCCACGTTTGTTCTCAATTCTCCATTCCCGTCTTTTATGGCTGTACTTCTCGGGTGGAAGTCTTTAGTGAGATTCCTGCAGACATTAGCAAAACAGTCTCTTGAATTTCCTACTTCCGCTTGGAAGCTGATGTTTTCAATGCATGACCTCATATGATCGCGTTTCTTTTGTCGAAGATATTTAATCGTGGCTTTCCTTGCGCGTAGGTATTCTGTTTGAGTGCTTCTCGTGTTGCGTATACTGTATAGCGTGCCACTGCTCCTGGATATTAGGAGGAGCTCCTTCGTTGTTGCTGGGCCGCTCTAAATAGTTAGTGACAGCTGATTGGTAACTCTGCAGTGACGCTTGGTCTTTTAGAGCATCGACATTCCATCGAACGGTTTTTTGTGCTTGTCTATTGAAGGTTGATGACAGTTTGCACTTATATTTAAATATGACAAGCACATGATCGCTGTCCATATCTGCACCTCTGTAAGATCTAACGTCAGATATGCTGGTGGAGTGTCTCTTGGACACCATGACGTGATCGATTTGGTTTTCCGTTCTTCCATCATTCGATCTCTACGTTACTTTGTGGATTTTCTTATGTGGGAAAAACGTACTTGATACAACTAAGTTGTACATTAATGACAGGTAGGTGACGCGTTGGCCGTTGTTGTTACTAGTTAGGTGCAGACTATTAGGACCGATGTGCGAAGTATTTTCTGCACTTCTACCGATTTTTGCATTAAAGTTGCCCACGATGATTTTAATGTCGTGGTGCGGTATGTTGTTGATGACTTCCTCGAGCTCGACAAAGAATTGATCTTTGATGTCATCAGATTTATCTTCGGTGGGTGCATGCACATTAACAATCGTGATGTTAAATTTCTTAATGCGAAGTCTGATCGTACATATCCGCATGTTGATAGGGCGGAAATCGATGATATGGTGCTTCACGCGCCGATGGATGAGGAAGCCAACTCCAAATTCTCCTCCATTCTGATGGCCGCTGTAATGAAGAGTGTAACCATTGGTGGTGTCATGGATCCCACTCCCAGACTCCCAGACCACAACCAATGCTCGAATCAAATTATATTCGGTAATTGAACAAGTGGGTAAAAATATATTGTACTGTGACACTGATTCAATAATTTATAGAGAGAAACCCGGTGAGGAAAATATTTTACAAACAGGCAATTATATTGGTGACTTAACCGATGAAATAGCGGTCTATGGAGATGGTGCTTATATTACAGAATTTGTTAGTATAGGACCTAAAAGTTATGCATACAAGATCCTTTGTCCTACCACAAATTTAATATTCGAAGTTGCCAAATGTAAAGGTATAACTTTAAATGTTACAAACAAACAAATTTTAAATTTTTCAACACTGAAAAGTATAGTTACAGATAGTACTGACGAAGGTTTCAGAACGGCATTTGACGATAAAAAAATTAAAAAAGGTAAGGTTTTCCAAATTATTTCAGAGCCAGATTCTAAGAAATTTAGCTTTACATTTGACAAAAGAATATGTGTTGAAGATAATTTTTCACTGCCTACCGGTTTTAAAAATTAAATTGTATTCTTGTTAAAAATATTAATTATATATATTGGGGGTACAAATTGAAAATGCGGGATTGATAACAGATGGCGTTACTAACGCTATACGCATCAGGCAGTACTGTGACTATGTTCATGTCAAAGCTACGTCTTATAGCTTTAATTTTCAGTATGTGTCAATTTGTCGCAGTGTCAAATTCATAGTTTTTTTGAGCTCTCAATATGTCGAGTTTCGTGCCAACAAAACAGCATTTGCGGGAAGTTTTAATTTACTTCTTTAATTTGAAGAAAAGTGCTGCTGAAGCACATCGATTGGTCTCCGAGGCTTATCCGAGTCATGTTCCATCGGTTTCAACGTGCGAGAGATGGTTTGTGCGGTTTAGAAGTGGTGATTTTGACGTTGAGGACAAAGAGCGGCCGGGCCAAGTGAAAAAGTTTGAGAATGCTGAATTGGAGGCAATACTCAATGAAGACTCGTGTCAAACTCAACAAGAGCTCGCAGATTCATTGGGAGTGACACAACAAGCCATTTTCCATCGTATAAAAGTCCTCGGAATGATCCAAAGGCAAGGACATTGGGTGCCGTATGAGCTGAAGCCGAGAGACGTCGAGCGCCGTTTTTTTGCATGCGAACTGCTGCTCGAACGGCAAAAACGGAAGGGTTTTTTGCATCGCATTGTCACTGGTGATGAAAAGTGGATCCATTACAATAACCCGAAGCGCAAAAAATAATTTATAGATTACGTAAAACTATGTAAAATTTAATAATTTAGTTTGTAAGATTACTAATAAAAAATTTATTATATAATATATATATATATATATATATATATATATATATATATATATATATATATATATATATATATATATATATATATATATATATATATTTTATAATCAAAGACGTCTTTTTCTTGAATTATTAAATGACTAATTGTACTTTCCTCACAAAAAAATAAAAATTCATCTGTTCAAACGTTTTCATTTAATTTTATTGCACTATAGTATATCAAACCGTTCCAAGCAAAAATAACATTATTACACTATCTCTCAAGTGATCTCCCTCATTTTCTTACAAAATTTTATTATTATTTGTACCTCTGCAAGATGACATCACATACATGTGACAACAAAATTAAATAACATCACATACATACACATCACATCACAAATAAATTTCCACATCTGGACTTTATATCAAACCGGGTCCCTAACAAAAAATAATACGTCGCAACAAAATTAAATGACGTCACATACACACCACATCGTAATTAAATTTCCACATCTGGACTTTATATCAAACCGGGCCCCAAACACAAATGTTATATATATATATACACTCCTCTCATATTTCTATATTCTTATAAAAATTATTTTTATTTCTCCGTCTACTTACTATATACGAACGAATACAACTTACACGAACGAATATAATATAATATCTCACAATCTTAATTGTAATAATAAAATTCGCTAGAACTTCATAGACACACCGATTGACTATATATATAAGAAAATTATCGTATATTAGCATACAACCAAAACTAGTCAAAGAAGAAATCTCGAAACCAAAATCATTAACGATGTGCTGCTGGAACGCTCAAGTAAACTAAACCGTAAGTACTTATGCCATATACTGCAAATAAATTCAATTTTATCATTTCATATTGTATCAACTCTCATAACCTACTACACATATTAAACCATATACAATATAAACTACTCATGATGTGATGATGATGATCATGCATATACTCGCGCGCACCCAAATTTATATTATTTATCAAAAATTTATTACGTCATACATAATTACAACGTCACACACACGTCACAAAAACTGCCTACGTCATCACCATATACGTCGCAACACGTACAATTTCCACATCTGGGATTAGTACTATACCGGGCCTATACTACTTTCCTCCAATGTACCATTGAATCTTTCCACCATACCGTCCGACTGCGGGTGTGTAAAAAAGTCGTTCTTGTTTTATTGATACCAAGCATCTGACATATTTCCTGAAATATCACCGATTCGAAATTCTTTCCTTGATCCGTATGCATTACCATCGGTACACCAAATCTGCTAATCCAATTGTTGACCACGGCATCAGCTATTGTTGTTGTCTCCTGATTGGGTATGGGGTACACTTCTTCCGGCCATTTGCTGAAATAATCCATTATTACTAGCACATATTTATTTCCGCTCTCGGTGGTCGGAAATGGCCCCGTCACATCTATTGCAATTCTCTCAAATGGTGCTGGTCCCTTTACTGCCGCACATTGGTCACATTCACATCTTCAACACCATTGTACTACTGACTGTCTACATCCGAACCAGTAGAAATGTTGGCGAGTTTTGGCTAGTGTTTGATTAATCTCAAAGTGACCTCCACTTGCTCCACCATGATACTCCTTGAGGATTTCCGCTATCCGACCTTTTGGCACCACTACCAAGAATTGTTTTACTTTACCATACGTGCTTTCCCACTTTCTTTTTAAACATCCATTTTCTATTTGGAGGCTATCCCATTGAGCCCAATAAGCTTTTACAATGGAAGTTTTGTCGGCTATCTCACTCCACGTGGGCCGGTTTTCCTTTTCATTATACTCTATGATGAATGACAGATCAGCATCCCATAATTGGTCCTCCCTGATCATTTCATCAGTCCATTCCTCATCAGGTAGCGCTTGCATAAGCCGAATATCGATGATGTTTTCCTTACCCTCCACATGCCCATAATTCTTGCATTCCACAGGACATGGTCTTCTTGATAACGCGTCGGTATTTCCATGTGCGCTTTCCTTCCGATGTTCAATATCAGCTTCAATTGTCAAGCTGTCACCGCCTCTTTCTACTCTCGAAACTTGGATGGAGGTTATGGGGCAATCGGTTGTCACATGCCCAGCATTTAATCCTGCCACTTCCATCTCTGAACCTTGGCGTGTGTCTATTCTAGAATCAATCTCCACTCGGCGAATTTTCATTACTGGGTTGATGATGGCCTGAGCAGTTTCGTTTGTTAACGCACAAGCGATGGTTTCCGTGAAAGTTGCCTTAGGTGACAACATCACCGCTCCGCGTGTCTCAGGATCGCCGATGAAAATTCCTGTAGCGATTCTCCTCCTCTTTGGTATCGACCCTTCAACTCCATGCGATAGATTTCTCGCTTATGGTCACTTCCGTATTTTCGATCTAACGCCTTGATAACATATAAATTATATAACATATTAATTAATTGTTTTCGATAACACATTAATTATTTTATTATTATTATAGTTAGTTTTATTTTTTGGACGACAACAAAATTAAATGGGATACACAAAAATTAAATGGGATTACTATTATGTATTATAGTTATACCGACATTTTTTGGATGAAAACGAATTAAGTGCAATATACAAATGTGTATGCTGGTCTTCAATTTATACATAATTCTATGTTTGACATATTCGTTTGCCGTAAACGAAATTTATGTACACAATTGTGTATGCGGGTCAGAAAATGGTTATATGTATATATGTTTAAACAGACATATGTGTAAATTGAAGACCAGCATACACATTTGTACATTGCACTTAATTCGTTTTCATCCGAAAAATATCGGTATAACTAAAATAATAGTAAAATAATTTATATGTTATCAAAAACAAATAATTAATATGTTATATAATTTATATGTTATCAAATTATAATATTTTTTTCAAAAATAATTCCGATTTAACTAAGATCAGTAAAATTTGCACGATATTACAACCTGCCATGTTTTTCACACACGTTTGTGTGGGCTGGCCTTAACTTGAAGATTTTTTTTTAGTTCTGTTAGAAAAAGGGATATAGCGTCAATTATTCTGTTTACATATATTGAAGGTTGAACCCAGGTTGAACCTGGGTTGAAGCTTCAATATAAGCACCAAAAGTTAACTTGGAGTTAACTCGACTCAATACAAAAAATTTCCTAGGTCGAGTTAGCTCTGGTTAATATAAACGGTCGGAGTTGACTCGAAAAACAACAACAAAAAATAATCAGTAAAGTAAAAAAATAAAAACGGCGATTTTTCATATTTTTCTTGTACGAGCGCATCTGTGTCTAAATTCGGCAGCATATTTTTGTGATATTTTATTTTTCAAAAGTTCGAAAGAAAAAGTTAGAATGATTTTTTGAAAGAAAAAAAATTGAATGATTTTGACATTATAACCTGTGGTGGGATGTTGTAACAGCACTTTTTTCGACATTTATCGAATATTATATCTCTTTTTCCTAAAATAATATTGCTTGTCCTTTCACTTTTCAATTTTGCTTTCTATATTGTGATCGCACACTACTAGAAGAAATTGTTTATTTACCTCTTTTTTGTTTTTCGATTAAGTATAACTCATAAAATCGTAGGTGGTAGAATAAAGGCGGTGATACATGTACAGATTTTGCCTTAAGGCCCGATTTTATGAACGCGGATAAACGATTAATCTAGGATTAATCCACAGTTTGCATTTTATGAACGACGATAAACATAAAAGAAAATCCGAGAGTTTAAATTTATCCTCTGATTTATCTTCTCTTTTTGGTGTTTAAATCACACACAGGGTATAAGTAGTTTTTGTTGTTGTTTTATTTTGTGTCATGCACAATAAAAATTGTTTAGATTACGTTGAGAGATACGAACAGAAAGTATAAAAAAATTATTATTTTTGATTTTTTGACAATTCAATTTTCAAGACGTTTTGAAAAGGCAAAATGGATTTAAAAAAAAAGAAACTGAATGCAAATGAATTACAAAGTTTATTTAGTATTGTTGATAAATATAAATCAATATTTATTTCTAAAAAACAGGTGCCGTGTCAAATAATAAAAAAATGAAGCATGGAAAACATTACAGATGAATATAATTCGGTTAATATTCATAAAAAAGAGTTGCAGTTAAGAAATGCATTTAAAAATAAATTGGGTGATTCCCTTTTTACTTAACCCACTCTTTGTTCTTTGTCTTCTACGGAGAAAGGTATAATGAAGAAGAAGGAGATTGTAGAACCCGGGTGAAGCAGAAGGAGAAGGAATAGGAGGAGATTTTCCCTTCTCCTTTTCTAGATAAGTGAAAGAGATTTTCCTTCACCTTTTCCTTGCCCTTTACTTCCCCTTTTACTTAACCCACTCTTTGTTGTTTGTCTTCTGCGGAGAAGGATATAATGAAGGAGAAGGAGATTGTAGGACCCGGGTGAAGGAGAAGGAATAAAAGGAGATTTTCCTTCCTCCGTTCTTGGATAAGTGAAAGAGATTTTCCTTCACCTTTTCCTAGCCCTTTACTTCCCCTTTTACTTAACCCACTCTTTGTTTTTGTCTTCTGCGGAGAAGGATATAATGAAGAAGATGGAGGTTGTAGGACCCGGGTGAAGCAGAAGGAGAAGGAATATGAGGAGGTTATCCTTCCTACTTTCCTAGATAAGTGAAAGAGATTTTCTTTCACCTTTTTCCTAGCCCTTTACTTCTCCTTTTACTTAACCCACTCTTTGTTCTTTGTCTTCTGCGGAGAAGGATATAATGAAGAAGAAGGAGATTGTAGGACCCGAGTGAAGAAAATAATCCTTTTTATTCTTTTGTGGAAGATTTGGTTCGTTATATTGCATTGTTTTTACATGTATCTAATTTGTTTTTAGAATGAAGGTAATATGATTGAAGAATATCTCGATGACGAATGTGATGTTAATTCTGAAATTTCACATCAGACCGAAATTGATATTTCTAATAATGAAATGGCGCCCAACTCCACTGAATCATCCAACAGCACTAGTGTAAGTGTATCGCCAAGTACATCATTGTCAGCAAATCGAGGCAGACCAAGCAATAGTCGATCAAATGTTTTAAAGTCACCTTCACGTGCTCACAGAATCAAAACTTCAGAAAATTTAAGAAATAAATTAATGAGTGAAATTATAACAACTGAAAAGTTAAAACAATAATATCTAAAATGTAAAATTAAATACTACAACGCCAAACAAAACCAAAATAATTAATATGTATCAATGTATTAATAAGAAATATAATTTTAAAAAAATTTATAAATTCTGTATTATAATCTTTCTGGTGCTGTCATCAGAAGAACATTCCATCAGATTACGGACAGAGGGGACTGGTTCATTATAAATTATAGGGATCTCTATCTCTGGTTCAGCAGGGGGTGGCTCATTTTTTGTCATGGCAATGTTATGCAGTACGGCTGTGACAACTACCATTTTTAATGTATTGGAAATATGAAGTCGACTTTTTGTAGCTAAGATAACTCTGCAATATAAACACTAGAACACTAGAAGTTAACATCATCGACGTTACTCAGAAGCTTTGAAATGTCAAAAACGCGTTTACGAGTATGCCCAAGATAAACTCAATATATGAATTCACGTTTTTGACATTTATTTAACTTTTGAATTTCATTTTATTTATTTCATTTTTTGCGAAATAATAAAAATTTAAAATATTAAAAGTTAGTAGTTGAAAGAAAAAAGCGCAGTTGATTTTTCAAAAGGTCAAAATGTTAACAAAAATAAAATAAAATTGGTTAATTATTTCATAAAATTTCTGTAAAATGTCACTTTAGTACTAAACAACAACAAAAAGTTAAAGTTAAATCAACTTTTTTTGTATCACGTCTGAATCACGTCGAGTATAATTGCTTTAGTATAAATTCTCATAGTTTAACTTTTTATTTTTACAGAGCATCCCCAATGCAAAATAATTTAAATTATTTAAATTAATAAAAATTTTCCTTTAACTTTTTCCTTATGAAGAGCATACCCAATGAATAGGGAAAAGTCAAAGTAAAGCTAACTTCATTTTGCAAAATTATTTTTCATCAATTTTGCAAATGCGGTTTACTTCATTGTATTTCTCATAGGAAAAAGCTAAAGTTTGATAACATTTTTCATAAGGAAATCACCAACCTAACAAAAAAAAAAAAATTTTCTCAAAACTTTTTTCATACTTTTCTGTAAGGAAAAAGTTAAAGGAATTTCATTGGGGATGCTATACTTAGTCGCGTCGGTCGCGTCGAGTATATCTCTAGGGTAAAGATAACTACAAGTTGACTCGACATGGGTTCAACGGGGCGGGAACGATCTTGTGCAACGACATATGTAAAAGGCTATAATTGAAAATACATTTTAGAGGAAAAAGATGGCGTCCAAATGTAAAGCAAAATAAAAAATTTAGGTTTAGCACAATGAATATTTTATTGTATAAAAAAAATATATACATATGTATATACACATCTAAATTATATTATAATTAATTTTTTAATTATTTTTTATTATTAAACAACGATTTGATGTTATTATTCCTTGATTGTAATATTAAGTTTAAATATTTTCCATATAGCTCATATCAAGTTTATTATAGAGATTTATTTATTATTATATTATTTTCCATATACCTAGCTCATATCAAGTTTATTATTTCGCATTTGTTTTCCTCTTAATAATTTAAAACTGAACTATAAATTAATTAATTTATACAAAAAAATTTTGAATAAATATAAAAATAAATTTTGGTGAAATTTTATTTAAATTAACGCACATCTTTAAATTTTTTTAAGAAAATCACTTTTATAAAATTACCAAACTCATGTCGTGAACATGTAAAATAAATACGATACGTAGCTCTATTTTGTTTCATCTTGTTATACTTGGGACAGTATACATATACGCACCAATACTAAAGTATTGATTGTTCGACTTTTTTCTAATATTTCGAAGGCAAATACGATAGCTCAATTTTGAGTTTCGTCTTGTTATACTTGGGGACCCAAGTATAACAAGATTCGACTTTTTTGTCATATTTTGAAATAAAAACTTATATTTAGTTTCGACTTTGACATAGTTTTGCTTTCGACTTAGAATAAGATCCTGTATGAAAAGTGTCGCGATTATTCGAAACTAAACAAAACTCAATAAATAGAATTGTATACATGTATGTGTGAATAATACAACAAAAAACAATATGGCGGGAACGATCTCTTTGCACAAGACATATGTAAAAGGCAATAATTGAAAATACATATTAGAGGAAAGATGTCGTCCAAATGTAAAGCAAAATAAAAAATTTAGGTTTAGAACAATGAATATTTTATTGTATAAAAGAAATATATACTTATATACACATCTAAATTATATTATAATAAATTTTTAATTTATTTTTTATTATTAAGCAATGATTTGATATTATTCCTTGATTGTAATATTAAAAGTTTAAATATTTTCCATATAGCTCATATCAAGTTTATTATTTCGCATTTGTTTTCCACTTAATAATTTAAAACTGAACTAGAATTTAATTAATTTATACAACAAAAAAAATTGAATAGATATAAAAATATATTTTGGTCTAATTTTATTTAAATTAACGCACATATTTAATTTTTTTAAGAAAATCACTTTTATAAAATTACCAAACTCATGTCGTGAACATGTAAAATAAATAAGATACGCAGCTCTATTTTGTTTCATCTTGTTATACTTGGGACAGTATACATATACGCACCAATACTAAAGTATTGATTCTTCGACTTTTTTCTAATATTTCGAAGGCAAATACGATAGCTCAATTTTGAGTTTCGTCTTGTTATATGCCCGGTTTACATAAGACCAACATTTTTCTTCTGCAAAATGAATAAGATATAACATTGACTTTTTGCACATGAGAGACAAGAAAAGCAATATATCCCAACAAAATGAAAATGTTGCCATAAAATATATTCGATCCGAGTATTTTTATGGCAACAATTTTAAAATCAACAAGAAAAAAAATTATTTCGCATTTATAAATGTTGAGGATTCATAATAAAAACATACGCCATAGATAAAAATGTAAATTTCGCATTTGAATTCATTGAAAGTAAATTAATAATGATCCTATAAAAAAAATTACGCCATTACTATATATATTTCTTTCTTTCTGGCACATTGATTATTTTTATATAGCGGATTCTTTCTTATTTACCTGCAAAAATTTGCAGAAGAAAACAATTTTCTCATGTAAACCGGGCAATACTTGGGTTATACTTGGGGATCCATAAGTATAACAAGATTCGCCTTTTTTGTCATATTTCGAAGTAAAAACTTATATTTAGTTTCGACTTTGACATAGTTTTGCTTTCGACTAAGAATAAGATCCTGTATGAAAAATGTCGCGATTATTCGAAACTGGACGAAACTCAATAAATAGAATTGTATACATGTATGTGTGAACAATACAACAAAAAACAATATGGCGGGAACGATCTTGTACAACGCATATGTAAAAGGCTATAATTGAAAATACATAATAGAGGAAAAAGATGGCGTCCAAATGCAAAGTAAAACAAAAAATTTAGGTTTAGAACAATGAATATTTTATTGTATAAAAGAAATATATACATATATACACATCTAAATTATATTATAATTAATTTTTTAATTATTTTTTATTATTAAACAATGATTTGATGTTATTATTCCTTGATTGTAATATTAAGTTTAAATATTTTCCATATAGCTCATATCAAGTTTATTATTTCGCGTTTGTTTTCCACTTAATAATTTAAAACTGAACTAGAAATTAATTAATTTATACAAAAAAAAAATTGAATAGATATAAAAATATATTTTGGTCTAATTTTATTTAAATTAACGCACATCTTTAAATTTTTTTAAGAAAATCACTTTTATAAAATTACCAAACTCATGTTGTGAACATGTAAAATAAATACGATACGTAGCTCTATTTTGTTTCATCTTGTTATACTTGGGACAGTATACATATACGCACCAATACTAAAGTATTGATTCTTCGACTTTTTTCTAATATTTCGAAGGCAAATACGATAGCTCAATTTTGAGTTTCGTCTCGTTATACTTGGGGACCCAAGTATAACAAGATTCGACTTTTTTGTCATATTTCGAAGTAAAAACTTATATTTAGTTTCGACTTTGATATAGTTTTGCTTTCGACTTAAATAAGATCCTGTATGAAAAGTGTCGCGATTATTCGAAACTGGACGAAACTCAATAAATAGAATTGTATACATGTATGTGTGAACCATACAACAAAAAACAATATGGCGGGAACGATCTTGTGCAATGGCATATACATTACAGGAAAAAGATGGCGTCCAAATGTAAAGCAAAACAAAAAATTTAGGTTTAGAACAATGAATATTTTATTGTATAAAAGAAATATATACATATATGTATACACATCTAAATTATATTATAATTAATTTTTTATTAATAAACAATGATTTGATGATATTATTCCTTGATTGTAATATTAAAAGTTTAAATATTTTCCATATAGCTCATATCAAGTTTATTATTTCGCATTTGTTTTCCATTTATTAATTTAAAACTGAACTAGATTTTAATTAATTTATACAAAAAAAATTTGAATAGATATAAAAATATATTTTGGTGTAATTTTATTTAAATTAACTCTTTAAATTTATTTAAATTTATTTAAATTAACTCCCGGACAACCTGGGGGAACTGATCCGGGAAGCAGATCAAAGAAGGGTAGGTGTTGTACTCGGATGTGATGTAAATGCGCATCACACAATCTGGGGAAGCACAGACATCAACGAGAGGGGTGAGTTATTTTTTGATTATTTATTAAATACCAACCTTTTAGTTTGCAATATTGGACGAGAACCAACATTTATTGTTAAAAATCGACAGGAGGTTTTAGATGTCACCTTTGTGTCAGAAACGATCTTTCATATGATCAGAGGGTGGAGAGTGGCGAAAGAGCACTCATTCTCTGATCATCGATATGTAATTTATAACCTCGACATTAAACCTGTTACCCGGAAATCCTTCAGGAATCCCAGAAGGACAAACTGGAACAAATATGAAGAGGTGTTGAAGGAACTACTGCCGCTGGAGGTTCCTGGACTTCCGGCGACAGTAGAGGAATTAGATGGCATGGTTGATATTGTCACAAAGGCATGCAATCTTTCATTTAATGCTGCGTACCCCCTAATAAAGCCTAGGGGTAGGCAGAAACCGATATGGTGGACCAAAGAGTTGGGAACATATCGGAGTGTGTGTAGGAGAGCTTTTAATAAAACTAAGAACACAAGGGAGGTTCGGGATTGGGACTCCTATAAGGAGGACCTCAGAAAGTACAAAAAAGAGTTGAGGAAGGTACAAAGGGGGTCTTGGAGGCTCTTCTGTTGTAGAATGGAAGAGGTCTCTGAGACTTCTCGCCTTAGGAAAATTCTAGCTACTAACCCAACCAGTCCTAGTTATTTAATTAGACCAGACGGGTCATGGATAACTTCAAGTGCGGAATCATTGGAGCTCCTCAACGAGACCCATTTTACGGGAAGCTTTGAAAACTCGACAGAGCCTGGAGCTAATCGAGTAACACCTTCAATAGAGATGGAGGGCATCGCGGATAAGGGGCGAATCCGTTGGGCGCTGAACGGGTTTAAACCTTATAAATCGGCGAGCCTGGATCGGATTATACCAGCAGAGATCCAGAGAAACTCAGCAGTCATCCTCCCCTGGCTGGAAGGTATCTTCATGGGATGTCTGAAACTGGTCTATATTCCTAAAAAATGAACGGAGGTCAGAGTGGTCTTCATCCCGAAATCGGGAAAAAGCTCGCATGAGTATCCAAAGGATCTGAGACCTATAACTCTATCATCCTTTCTGTTGAAAATCTTGGAAAGGTTGGTAGATATAGGTATTCGATCAAAAATTGAGCCCAGGAGTTGGGCAATGTCGCAGCATGCGTACTGTAAGGGAAAGTCGGTGGACACAGCTCTGCACAATCTAGTACGCATGATTGAGAAGTCAATTTACTCGCAAGAGTTCTGTATGGTAGCATTTCTCGACATTGAGGGTGCCTTTAATAATGTTAAAAAGGAGGCGATCATGGAAGGATTGCTATTTTTGAACGTGGACTACCCCATATGTAGGTTGATAAATCAGATGCTGGTAAGCAGGATTATTACCTCGAAACTGGGGGAGGCCACCATCAGAAGGCGGGTGTTTAGAGGAACCCCGCTAGGAGGTGTAATGTCCCCCTTTCTTTGGAGTGTTGTGATGAATGGATTGCTCTTGGAACTGGAGAGAGAGGGGATAGGGGCTGTAGCGTATGCGGATGATGTAGCGATAGCTGTCTCAGGCAAATATCTGGATACGATTAGGGATGTTATGCAGAATGCACTCCTAATCGTTACGAAATGGGCCAGCAAATGTGGATTAGGGATTAACCCCTCCAAGACAGAGCTGGTACTATTTACTAAGAAATATAAAATTCCGGTAGTTAGTCCTCCTACCGTGAACGGCACTAGACTGGCTTTTGCTGACAGAGCGAGATTTCTGGGCATAATCTTGGACAGTAAGCTAAGCTGGAAGCCTAACATTGTAGAAAGGGTGAATAAGGCTAATGTAGCCATTTACTCGTGTAAGAACGCCATAGGGAAGAGATGGGGTCTAAAACCAGAGCTGATACACTGGCTCTATACCGCTGTGGTAAGACCTGTGCTGATGTACGGGGTGGGTGTGTGGTGGCCAGCTCTGGAGAAGGTAGCATATAGGAAGATGTTGGAGAAGGTGCAAAGAACGGCCTGCATGATTATAAGTGGGGCGCTTAGGTCAACACCTACAAGCGCTTTAGAGGTTATGTTCCACCTTATTCCAATTGAATTTTTTGGTAAGCAGATGGCAGCCAATGTGGCTACAAGGCACTCGGCTGGCTCTCAGTGGAAGTGTGTTCAGGCGGGACACTCAACGATAGTTAGATCGCTAAGGGAAGAACTGGCGAATCTAGATTATATTAAACCAACGTTGTGCTTCGATAAAGTTTTCCGGACCATCTTTCCTTCGAGAGAATCCTGGAGGAACGGATCAATACTTGAAAACGAGGCACTGCAATTTTTCACGGACGGTTCTAAGCTAGACGGCAAAGTAGGAGCCGGAGTCTTCTGTGAGAAGCTTAATGTTAATATTTCCGTTCGTCTCCCTGACTACTGCAGCGTGTACCAGGCTGAAGTGGTGGCGATAGGCGAAGTCGGGACATGGTTGAAGCATAACGTGGTATCCGTTAGGGATATCGCAATTTATGTGGACAGTCAGGCGGCGGTCAGATCGCTAGAGGCAGTTTGTCTGAAGTCACGGGTGGCGCTGGATTGCCGATCATCTCTTAAGGAGATGAGCGAGTATTTCAGTATCCAGATAATCTGGGTCCCTGGTCACTCGGACATCACTTTTTTGTCATATTTCGAAGTAAAAACTTATATTTAGTTTCGACTTTGGCATAGTTTTGCTTTCGACTTAGAATAAGATCCTATATGAAAAGTGTCGCGATTATTCGAAAATGGACGAAACTCAATAAATAGAATTGTATACATGTATGAGTGAACAATACAACAAAAAACAATATGGCGGGAACGATCTTGTGCAACGAAATATGTAAAAGGCTATAATTGAAAATACATATTAGAGGAAAAAGATGGCGTCCAAATGCAAAGTAAAACAAAAAATTTAGGTTTAGAACAATTTTTGTGATTTTATTGTATAAAAAAAATATATACATATATACACATCTAAATTATATTATAATTAATTTTTTAATTATTTTTTATTATTAAACAATGATTTGATGATATTATTCCTTGATTGTAATATTAAAAGTTTAAATATTTTCCATATAGCTCATATCAAGTTTATTATTTCGCATTTGTTTTCCACTTAATAATTTAAAACTGAACTAGAATTTAATTAATTTATACAAAAAAAATTTGAATAGATATAAAAATATATTTTGGTGTAGTTTTATTTAAATTAACGCACATCTTTAAATTTTTTTAAGAAAATTATAAAACTCATGTCGTGAACATGTAAAATAAATACGATACGTAGCTCTGTTTTGTTTCACCTTGTTATACTTGGAACAGTATACCAAAACCGAACACAATCATATTCTATAAGCCGTACTGTTGCGACACGCATGCAATTTTTCACTTCTGTTTAATTGTATTGTGCGTATACGAACATGAAATTTTATTCTCTATTTACTCCAAGTTGTGCATATGTTTCGGAAATACATTAACGTAAAAAAATGTTTAAATGGAAAATTAGAATTAGGGGGTGTGTTTTGTTTGTTATTATATAATTCAAAAGTGCATTTCGATCACGATTTTGTTTTTAATTTTTATTTTTCATTATTGTTTTAGTCTTTTTATGCATGAACGAGGCGTGGCTACACATATTTGATCTTCAAATCTATTTTGTTTTTTGTTGTTTGTAAAAACAAAAACGAGAAATCTAGAACAAATGTGTCATATTTGATTTCTATTGGCCGTGTACAAATACTATCAAATAGAAGTTAAAAATATACGCCAATACTATCAAATAGGAGTTAAAAAGTGCCATTATCCGCGTGTATAGCCGATTATTGTACGGCTTATAGAATATGATTGTGTTCGGTTTTGAGTATACACATACGCACCAATACTAAAGTATTGATTCTTCGACTTTTTTCTAATATTTCGAAGGCAAATACGATAGCTCAATTTTGAGTTTCGTCTTGTTATACTTGGGGATTGATTCATTATAAGCTATAACATTTGTTGCTGAATTTATTTTTATTTTTTGTTTATATGTTGTATACACTCTTTCTTTCATGTGATTTGTACTAGCATTACTTGTCCTACTCTATTTTCATTTTTAATCAAATGAACCAATACCAATACAATAGCAGGCCATTTCTTGTTAAAATCTTGTTGGTATATGTAAATCCAAAAAGAAATGAGAATTCCATACAAACCGAAAAAAAATTACATGGCTACAAAAAAACAATTTCATTATTTGTAATAAATAATTTGTATCGTTCAAGTTAAATTGAATAATACATTGCAAGAAATAAATAATGATATTTTGTTATTGAATTATTTAAAACAAAAATTGTTTTCAGAAAACTTTTCATTCAGCAATATTTCAATTAAACTAGCAACTTATTTTTACACCGTAACAACAAATAAAATAAAAACAAAAATACACGAGATTTTTTACTGCCGCTCTTACATGCTTTTTTACTTTTAAAAAAATACCCCCTAAACTTGGCGAATCGAAAACGAATCGCAAGTGAGGAAATTTATATATGAAACACTTCGTCTTAGCGACTCAAAAGCGATTCGTTAGTATTTCGTTTGGCGTATGAAAATTAAAATGAAAGTGAACTGATTTGTATGTATTAGTAGTTCGCATTTCTCTTCATATTCGATTCATTTACGAAACGTTTTGGAATCAGAAACGAAATGCAGTACAATCTATTATATATTTAATAATTGATATTATGTACAATACTTTATCACTTTTAATATTATTATTATTATGAATTACTAAATAATAATTAATATTCACTATTTTTATCACTGCACTTATTATTGTTATTAAATACGAATTTTTTATCACTGCACTTATTATTGTTATTAAATACGAATTATTTTTATTTTTTAAAAAGCAAAATGGCTACATAAGTAAAATAATATAAAAATTATATCCATATATAGCAAAAAACAACTTATATATGAACGTGGTAGTGTTGGTGTCATATAATGTCATATAAAAAATACGATTTACGTGCGTTTCGTTTTCGATTCGCTTTGGTGAGGCCTCGAAAATTTATTTAGAGGGTATAACCAAAATATGTTGAATGGGATGGGTGCACGTGTTTGCGTATGACAATAAAATATTTTGTTTTTATTTTTGTTCAAATAAAACTTGATTTTTAAGTAATGTGGTGTAATAAACCAAAACACATTTTAATAAATCAATACTAATGATAAGACCAAATGCGTGATTTAGTTGGTTGTACATAATTACCAAAAAAAAAAATCCAATTTGATCGACAATTGGATTTTTTTTTGTAGACTTGTGTAAAATTTACAGTAAAGAATTAAAATTACGATACCGATATTGAAACTTGAGAAGGTAAAATATCACACATAATAATTTTGTGTATTATGTGTACTGTGGTAAAATCTTTCTATGTTTTACACTACATAGCAGGTTACAAAAATAATATACAAAACCCAAACGAATATAAATAAAATTTTATACCCTTTAATCTAAAATTCATTACACAAATAAAATGTGTGAAATTAAGTTCATTATTTTCTTCGGTACTGTATGTCGTGAAACAAAACCAAAACAAATAATACACGAGAGCCAAGAGAAATTAAAAATCTTATACGCGCACGTGTCATTGAAAAATTGTGTTGTTACTTTTATCAGTAAGTTGCTAAATGAAAAGTTACTCAATAGGGAAATATTTTTATTGGAAATGTTTCTCAAAATATCAATATTTATCGTGATCCTTCAGATAAATTATGTTTGTAGATAATAAAGCAGATTTATTGGGACAAATGAAGAATTTTTTTTGTCCCATGTAATTTTTTACTTACTCGTATGGCACCCGCGTTTTTGTTTGGATTTACCTATACAAGCTCATGGAATTTTTTTATTTAGAAAAATGGCCTATTATGTAGTGGTATTGACATGAACCATTTGAAAAAATTGAAAACCTAGTCAGTGTCATAACACCATTAGGAACGAAAATGCCATAAGACATATCTCTGACATTACGTTCCCAATCTCTTTCAGTAATATTCCCACACGTTTTCTAGAATCCAAAGTACCCACCCTCTTGATTGGTTAGGAATTACCACGGTTATTTTGAAACCCTTTCGCAGATTCCATTACTTATTCCTAAGATGGAACATTTATTATCCAAGGTCATATTGATGGCCATACCACAATATATATGTGGCCATACCACAGAATAGTTATATCTATTCTGTGGCCATTCATAATACGGCCGCTTCTGGTACATTAAATAAAAGTGAAATTTTAATTATATGTATTATTTATTATGTTAAAGTTATAAAAGCAAAATATAAAATTCAAGTCATTATTACCTGTCTATAAATGACAGGATCAACTTTAACTCCATCGATTACTTCATATTTTATCTTGGCCTTGTTGATTAGATGTTCAAAATGTTTAATCTTTTTTTGATGTTGCTCGTCAGTCAATGTCTTATTATAGCTCTGAATAATCTTCTCACGCCGTTCGATAACATCTGACGTTAATTTAATTTCACCATCGACTTCAACATGCTTTAGACTTGTATAAAAAAGATTATATTTTCTTTCATGTGGTGGAATATAAATTGTTCGTAAACGTTTCTTAAACATAAGATAATTATCCATAGTTTCTGCAGCTATTTTAGCTACTTCTGGTACTCGAAATTCGACATAAGCGAACCCTTTTGAATTTCCTGTTCGTTTAGAACGACCCACGCGGGTTCGCGTCACGGCACCAAATTGACCGAAAAATTGTTCAAGCTGAGTTTCGTAAAAGCCGTGAGGTAAACCACGAATTAAAATTACACCACGACGGATCTTTTTAGGGTCGAAAGGTTTTCTCGCCTTTGGAATACCCTAAAAACGAAAAACCAAAAAAAAAAAACGCTTACGAATTGTTTTAAAAGTATGTTATCTTTTCTACCTTTTTAGAATTTTTGGATGATTCTATTAGAGAAATTCCGGATGTATTAGCTTCAACACTAGTTTCTTCTGCAGCTTGAGGTGGTTCCGTTTCTTTTTGTATTTTAATGAATTCTTTATTTTTCTTAGATTTTTTGTTAGATTTTTTTAATTTAATATTTACATTTGCCATATTAGCGAAGTATTATATGTATTTGATATAATAAAATTTATAGAGCACGTGTTCTCCATATAACAAACTTTGACAGATAGAAATTCATGGCAGAATAGGGTGGTTCATATTGTTCATAATTAATAAAAGCAGCATTTATCTATACTGTCAATACCAATACAGTTTACAGGCCGATTTATAATAAACACGACGTAAGTATGTGTAATATTTAACAAAACTGAGAAAACCATACAAAAAAAAAATGCGTGTATAGACAAAATGCTTTGGTTCGCTGATTTTGCCAGTAAATCGCTTGTATTTTAATTATAAAGTAAAAAAAAAAATTTGTCAGTGGTCACTATAAATAAACAACCTTTGGTAACAATTTTCCCGAAAAATAAATTTATTATTTCGAATATTTTCCGTTTTTAAACAACAACTCCACTTTGCGTACGCGTCATAATCGGCACACGATATTTTACCACAAGAGAAAACACGAAAAACACAAAAAATAATAATTTTTTGGGTTTGTTTTGTAATTTTTAATTTGATTTGTTTTGCTGAAGTTTATTTAGTAAAAAAATATATGTTGCGACGGAAGGGTGTACATTATGTTGAATTTAAAAAAAAATGTTTAGGAATCAAATTGAATTAAAATTTCCCTTATTAAATTTACGAAAATGCATTTTAATAAATTTAGCCCATTCCTGCAAATGACGGCTATAATATCCGTCAAATTTTTGTTGATATAAGCTGTGTTGCTTTCAAAAAATTACAACAACAATTGCATTGTATTCAACCCGATTGTCTTAGAATGCTAAGAAAAAAAATTTTAGGATTAGGGGAAATAAAATCATTTTATGGTTATGGTGTTTACCGCAAGGTGTTATTTTTTCTATAGCTGTGTTGCTTTCAAAATATTACAACAACAATTGCATTGTATTCAAGCCGATTGTTTTAGAATGTTAAGAAAAAAATTTTTAGGATTAGGGGAAATAAAATCATTTTATGGTTATGGTGTTTACCGCAAGGCGTTATTTTTCTATTTTTCTCGAAAAATTTATCTTGTAGAATAATTTAGCATTTTGCTATCAGCAAAATACCGAATTTAATGTGTTCTATTTCATAAAATAAAAAAAAAATAAAATAAATATACTTTTGCAGCAGTTTAAATTGCGCAAATCTTTGAAAAATAAATCAACCTTAATTTTTTTTGACGTATAGTCATTTATTAGTAATGTGATTTTGTGTATACGTGTATAGCACAAACATATTTCAAAACAAAATATTGCGGCGCACGCTGCACAGATATATTATTTTATTTTCATAACGTCAAGATGAATGTGCATAGTGTTGTCTACTGTTTAAATTAGTTGCTTCTCTTTTTCGCCTTAATAGTTTTACAGTATGTACATTACAGCACTTGAAAACTAGTCAGTATCATAAATTCATAACACCATAAATACAACAAAAAAGTACCTGGTTTTTAGGTAAACGAACATGAAAAAATTTACGTAGCATTGGTGAAAAGAAAGACAAAAAATTAATTATTAACGGATCCGCTCGAAACGCGATATTTCGAAACGAGATATGGTACAAAACGCAATATTTCAAACTGCAATATTTTAAAACGTGATATGGTACAAAACGTGATATGGTACACAACAACGCGATATTTCAAAATGCTTGGTACAGAATGTGCATTGCGAAGCGACGGGAGCGTAGCGACCCGATTTATACCGATCCTATATACTCTCGCTCCTATCGATTTTTAAATTCCTATAAACTGAAATTAAATTTCCCCTTCACCCGACTGATATAACCCGATCCTAAATTCCCGTTTTGTACCATATCGTGTTTTGAAATATCGCATTTTAAAATATCGCGCTTTGATAATTCGCGTTTTAAAATATCGCGTTTCAAATGGGACCCGACCGGACAAGTGGTGCAGTGGTTAAAGCTTCGGCACTTGGACCGGGAGGTACTGGGTTCGAATCCCATCAGAGGCTAGATGCAAATCGAATTTTCATCATCGATTACGATCGGTGATGTTAATAAACACAACTAAGACTCTCTGATGGAGTGCAGAATTCAGCGCCGACCCACCGTCCATGTCAATGTACAGGTTGACATGGAGCTTGCATTGTGCAGGTGGTAATACTGTAAATGTGTGAGTAGGTGAATAGGTGAATGGGTTAATGATGTAGCGTGAATGCGAGGTATCACAATGGGCCAAAAATGGCCTAAGTGTCAACCACTGAAACCTAAATGGGACCCGATTATTAAAAATGTCAGGTTAATGCACGATTACATGTTTCAATTTTTTTCCCCAACAAATTTTTTACTGAAAAATAGAGCTGCACGCATATAAAAAAAGTTACTAGTTAAAATGAGTTAGCAATATAAACATAAAAGGCAATGATATAATTTTTTTGCATGTCCCATAAATTTTGACAGTTCGAACAGCTTGCGTTTAAATTAGATAACGAACAACATCGAATTGCAAGTAAAAATAAAATATTTAATTACCGCTCATATTTGCTCGTTTTGTTTGAATGATGTTTATGGCTGCTTGATGTTTATTTGAAACTTTTTTTATTATTGTTACTTTTTTTTTATTAAGTATATTACGATTTTCGTTTGCGAGAGGAGCACGAACCAAATTCCGAGCATGTTCACTGATGTTTTTTTGACATAAAAAATCGGTATATTTTTGACATATTTTACCCCGGCTAACTTCGCTTCAGTAAAATATCCCATTTTTTTTATTACACGAGTGAACGCGTTTATTTTTGGCTTGGCATATAAATTTGACCGTTCAGTATTTTAAACGTCAATTTTCATTACAAAATAATTTAATAAATTTCCTAAAGTGTTTAAATTTTAATAAAATATTAACGAAAATATTTTTGATTGAATCAAGTTTAGCCGGCTAATAAAAATTGAGTTTTTTCAAAACAAAACTCAGATGTCAAAAAAACCCCGAAAAAATCCAAAACAAAGCGGAGTTAAAAATATACCGATTTACAGGATGCGCTCGGTTTGTAGCTCTAAAAACCCGGATACATATTTTTTATCCTCTTGTACATGAGTGAACACTAGGACTATAGGGGTAAAATAAAATTGGATTTTTTCTTTTTAATTTGAGCAAATGTTGGCATAAAACTGGGATTGTTGCCATAAAATATAGTTTCTACGAGTATTTTTATACCAGTAAAATAAAAAAAATTCAAAAAAGTTTCAAATAAACATCAAGCCTGATAAACATCATTCAAACAAAACGAGCAAATATGAGCGGTAATTAAATATTTTATTTTTACTTGCAATTCGATGTTGTTCGTTATCTAATTTAAACGCAAGCTGTTCGAACTGTCAAAATTTATGGGACATACAAAAAAATTATAGCATTGCCTTTAGTCGGCACATAGTTTTCGTTTCGTTCCGACTAAATTGAATATGTCAAAATGTATGGAAAACCGAAATGCTCACATTATTAAGTTGATCAGTTGATCACAGTTGATCAAATTTCAATAAAAACTTAAACAATAACCTCAAAATATTTATTTTGGTGTTTACCGTTATCGTTTTTTTTTTGGTAATGTGTAAATCTTCACGCATTATTAAATCAATTGATATGATAATATAAATAATTGATTGAATTGAAACAATATTGTGAGAAATAAAAAAACTCGATTTATTAAACTACATAAAAACAACTAAAAACGAAACGAAAGCTATGTTAGTGAGAATTTAAAAAAACTTATTGAAAACGAAACGAATCGGAACGGAACGAAAACTATGTGCTTCGACCTTTCTTTGTTTATATTGCTGAGTCTTTTTAACTAGTAATTTTTTTTATATGCGTGCAGCTCTATTTTTCAGTAAAAAATTGGAACAGCTTTAGTATCGCAGTCAATTTTTTTGACAGTCTGAGCGATGGTGGCGCCACTTTGACCAAAAGCGGACATTTTTACAACTAAAATGAGCATTTGCTTAACTTTTTGAACCTAACGCCATCTATTGGAATAAAAATGAACCAAAATTTAAAATTTTACGTTAAGCCGTGATAAAATAATTTTCAATAAATTAAACAACAATTAAACAATTAAAAGTTTCAAAATTTGTTTTAAGTGAAGGTAAATCTCTGCTTGACAATATTGAAATTACCGTATATTTGATTTGAATTTGTTTATGCTTCGTCAACCTTGCAGACGCAGATCAAATAGATAGTATCGCGCATATCGCTTCTTCTGATAGATGTACCACAAATGTTAGCTTAATTCGTTGTGTAAGAGAGGAATCTACGAATACATAGAATCGAATTAAGCATTTGATTTGAATTTGTGTATGCTTCGTCAACCTTGCAGACACAGATCAAATAGATAGTATCGCGCATATCGCTTCTTCTGATAGATGTACCACAAATGTTAGCTTAATTCGTTGTGTAAGAGAGGAATCTACGAATATATAGAATCGAATTGAGCATTTGATTTGAATTTGTGTATGCTTCGTCAACCTTGCAGACACAGATCAAAGAGAAAGTATCGCGCATATCGCTTCTGCTGATAGATATATCACAAATTCTAGCTTGATTCGTTGTGTAAGTCCCTATATTATTTCAAATTATTTTGCATCAACAGAATACAAAAATTCCTTGGGGTGAAGGGTGAACCGTCTCAAAAATTACGAATTTAAATGACGAATATTTAATAATAATCGCATGTGACTTAATAAAATTAATTTTATTTATAAACCATATATTTACATTTTGATTTTAAATTAATCATTTAAAATTATTTATTTTACTAAACATTTAAAAATAGTTCATATGTTACAAATTCAAATTTATTTTATTAATAAAAATATCTCTAAGATGGCAGTCAATTAAATTAACAATTTTTTAGTTAAAATTATAACCACCTAAAAAAAATGTAGAAAAATTTATTCCAAAAGCGGAAAAAACTATAAATAATATATAAAAAATTGAAATTTATCTAAGATGGCGTCTGAATTGTTTACATTTTTAGTTAAAATTATGACCATTTTGAATAAAATGTCGCGGCAGTCAATTTTGACTGCGATACTAAAGGCGAGCCTGTTCACGAGATTTACATTGTTACAATATCGTAGCAACTGTCATTGCAGAAATAACGTAATATCCCTCTAAGTAAAGCGTAACATAAGCGAAACAAAAAATGAGTCAACTTCATATATAAGACTTCGCAAACGTAACGTTTTGGCGTTAAGAAAGCGAACCATTTCCGTAAATTTTCAACTATGAATTTTAGGCTGTTTTCGAAACGAGTACTTATTTCAAACTTATTTACTTATTTGCCGCCATCTTAAATAAGTAAGCGAAGCCGTTCGAAATGAGTTTGCTTACTTATTTTGACAGCGACATGAAACAGATTGTTTTCTACGCAAAATTCTTCGATGTATAATTTTTTCGTTACATTTATTAATTTAATTAACTTATTGATAATTTTAGGAATATATTTATAACAATTAAAATGTCTTTCGGCAATGTAGAAACATAAAAACTCGATATAATGTTTAAATGTGTTTGATTTTTAGATGGAACTCTGCTGTATTTTTTATATTAAAGAAATTTTTCTTTGGCAATGAAAGATCGTAGTCTTGATTACCAAATTAATAGAAAAGGGTTATTATATATCTCATCAGTACTAATAATCGTGCTATCCATATATAAATACACCGTAATGTACGATACTGTACGTTATTTACCTTTATGTGTCTGATTTGTGCAAAAAGGTTTTTTGTACTCTATTGTATAATTCGGATGCTCGATTTATCTTTAAGTTAATTATTTTATGTAGTTTTAATTCAGAAACATCCATTTGGTACCTAGAAATATTAATTAAATTCTAAAACAAAACAACTGACATCCATAAATATCAACAAAAATGACAACTAAATTAGATTTTTATGGAAGAAAGAGACAGAAAATAAGTCACCTCGCCAGCTTACTTATTTGAATAAGTTAGGTTCCACAAATAAGTATTCGTTTCGAAAACAGCCTTAAAATAAAAATCGTACCACTGATGTATCACGTTTACGGTACGCCAAAGCGATATGTTTGCGTTGTGCAAAAGAGGAATGTCTTTGTATCGCAAAACAGAATTTTTTTTATAACGCCAAAACGTATTATTTTCGATTCCATTTGGGTAAATTTAGAATAAAATAAAATTATTTTTATGTGTAACATATAACAAAATTTATTATTTAAATAATAAAAAATTAAATATTTTAAAAATTAATTTATGTACTGTACTTATTTACTAATTAGAAAATTCAAAAATTCATTAATGCACTTATTTACTAAACTAAATCGATTATTCCATAATTAATATGTAGATGATTTTTTAATTTTTCGTTGCCGGTCCTTTGAATATTGAAACCATTTTTTAATTATGGTGATAATATTGCCAACCCTTGCCGATGGGTGTTTCTTCATTTCTCCATATAATAACAAACTAGAAATTGAAATTAGATTATTTATTTGTTAGTTCTTACCTTTAATAATATTCATTAAGCAATATGATTTAACGGCAAAAATTGAAAATTTAACAAAAATACGATTGAAAAGAATGACAAAAACAAAAGGTATAATTACAAATGGCGGACTACTTTATAATCTTTATGTATGCATACGATGACGTTTTGCCATAAAACCACGTCACGTAAACGATCAGTTTTCATGCCGTTTTAAGCGGCTCGCTTTTTTGTTTAGAGGGATGTAGTTAACTATGAGATTGTCCCAAGTGTCAAAACATTGTTCAAAACATAACCACAAAATTAAGATAAAAAAAATTATTGTTAAAACTGAGATTGCAGTAAAATTTGTTAGATTTGCGTAGACAAAATAAATTATGAACTTTCTGATAATGCAATGTTTTATTGTGGTACGAAGGAGTTTGTTGTGAATTTTCAATTTAAATTTCTAACGGAGAAGCAATTGTGTGGCAGATTATTTTGAATTGTAATATTTTTTAAAAATTAATAATTTTTAATTAGATTAATCTCGAGGGAATCGAAACTGGAGACTAATTTTAAATATTGTTTTTCAGACATTACCCGCCAGTCGTTTAGCTCATTTACCACCTGTCTTATCATCTGACAAACCATATGCACAGGAATATGTTCTTGCATTAGCCGTAATCCCAGCCGATGCAGACGACAAGACTAAGGCATGTCCAAGAGGTTGTAAACAAGACATTAAACTTAAATGTTGAGTTTAAAATTACTGCTTTGGTCTACGCTACGCTATCCGATCTTGCCACTAATGTCAATGGTGGCAAAGCACTTATTACAGATGGCATAATCCGTGCTGAGAGACGACGTGACCGCAAACTCACCAAACCGGTAAGACCGAGCGGCCTTTATAAAATACAAGACTACAATAAAAATTGTATTTATAGATTGAAGAATATCAAGCAGCCGAGGCAGCTGCCAACAAATCTCGTGTCGCAGTTTAATACTGTGACATCACAGAAGATGATGCGGCATTCGTTCAAGATACTATTAGACTTCTTAAGATTCCTAACGATCTATTGTGCACGTTTTATGATTTTGTAAAGTTCGATTTGCCTAGAGGACAATTTTTCCATTTTTTTCCCATAAAGTACGAATCGTAACTAAAAAATAATACGAACTAATCATAGTATTATGGAGCATCAAAATAATCAGTGTATCCGTAAAACACAAATTTATTTAAAATAAATATATTAAAAATTGAATTTTGTTCATAGCGTATTTTCTTGACACTATTACCACAATAATTCCATTGATTGGCTTCCAGTGCTTCACGCGAGGTCTCATTTGATACTGGTTTGAGTCCGAACTTTGGACAAAAAAAGGGAATAAAAGTTATGAGATTTACAGTTATTTTATTTACATTCTCTCTCTCTCTCTCTCTAGCTTCACATCCAATGAAGGGATTTTGCCGCCCGCACTATGGTCCTCCAGCCGTCTCGGTCCATCGCTTTCGTCCTCCAGTTTCGACATCCTAGTACATGTAGATCTTGTTCAACGTCGTCACACCAGCGCAGTTGGGGTCTTCCTCTACGACGCACACCGGCTGGTTGTTGATGGAACACTTTATTGGTCATCCGTTGTTGTGGGGACCTTGCAACGTTCCGATTGGATTTGATGCATCCGATAATCTCGCAACCTCAAGAATTTGCTTTATCTCGTGGTTCATGCGAATCCGATATTCATTATTCGCGACTTTAATTGGACCAAAGATTGAACGAATGACCTTCCTTTCGAAAGTTGATAACAATCTACAATCGTTAGTGATCATGGTCCAGCTCTCGCTTCCGAAAGTCAGCACAGGTCTTATGAGTGCTTTATAAAGTGTGAGCTTGCAGCGATTCGTGCTTTTATATCTGCCTGCATGTCATTTGATGATGTTATAACTGACCCGAGGTATTTGAAGTTTTCAACGCGATCAAAGTTATGGTCGCCAATTCCGAGATTTATCATGGAGATGTTCCTGGGTGTTGATACAAATTTGGTTTTGCTACTGTTCACCTTCAAACCAAGTTTTCTTGCGCAGCGATCGAGCGGCACGAAACTGTCTTTGATATCGTTAGGTCTTCGGCTAAGAAGCACGATATCATCTGCATATCTAAGAATTTGGCCTGATTTATTAAATATACAGCGCGAAGTTTCGATGTTGCTTTTCCTCGTATACTCAAGTGCCAAATTGAACAGCACAGGCGCGAGTGCATCTCCCTGTCGAACACCAGATGTTATTTCAAAGGAGTCTGACACAGTTCCTTCGATTACAATTCTACATACAGACCCAGACGTTGGTATTTTGCACAGAGATACGAGTTTCTCTGGAATTCCCAGGCATATGAGCGCGGTTTATACTGTCATATGCCCATCGGAAGTCTATATATAATAATTGATGTATGGTTATGTTGTACTCCCAACATTTTTCCAAGATCATCCTCATGGTGAAACACTGGTCAGTGGTCGATCGGTTGGGACGAAAACCACACTGATAGTGTACCAATGATGTTTTCGGCGAAAGGGATGAGTCTGGCAAGTACAACATTAGCCAACACTTTGTAAGCAGTGTTCAATAGAGCTATACCACGATAGTTTTCACATTTAAGACGGTCGCCTTTTTTATGCAACGGACATATGAGCGCGGTCTTCCAATTCTCCGGCAACTCTTCTTGGTCCCAAATACATACGATGAGATCGTGTAGACTTGTTGCAAGAGTAGCACCTCCGAGTTTAATTAGTTCTGCGGGGATGGGATTAAATTGAGACCGGGTGCCTTGCCGTTTTTCAATCGACTAATAGCTGCGTCTACTTCCTCTGCTGTGGGATATTCGACGAAGGCCTCTTCACCTGGAGGAGCTATTGATCTAATGGGGGTCACGTCGTCATTCCGATTTAGTAGACTTTGAAAGTAGGTTTGCCATACTGAGAGAACATCAGCCACGTTTGTTCTCAATTCTCCATTCCCGTCTTTGATGGCTGTACTTCTTGGGTGGAAGTCTTTAGTGAGATTCCTGGCATGTATGCTTCTCGTGTTGCGAGCCAACCATTTTTCACGAAGCTTTTGTTTATTTGCGACGATCAGGCGACATTGATCATCGAACCAATCATTGCGGGATCTCGGAGGTCTTCTTCCGATAGTGTTTTACGCCGCGGTGTTAATGGCTGACTGTATTGTGTGCCACTGCTCTTGGATGTTAGAAGGAGCTTCTTCGTTGTTGCTGGGCCGCTCTAGATAGTTAGTGACAGCTGATTGGTAACTTTGCAGTGACGTTTGGTCTTTTAGAGCATCAACATTCAATCGAACGGTTTTTTGTGTTTGTCTGTTGAACGTAGATGACAGTTTGCACTTATATTTAACCCTTTTAGACCTGTTGTACATGAGTATGAGAAACTTTTCAAAGAGACGTAGTATTCACAAAAATCATATTTTTTCCTCTATTGCATGTTTGTTTCAGTTTTTCATCTCTCTTTCATCATTCTATTACAACAAAATCCCTCAAACTAAAAAAATGAGATCAGTATTCAATAAAACATTAAGGTTCAATCACGTATTTTTAGTAGTGGAAATCATTTAATTTTTTAGCGCAATTTTAGTGCAAATAAAAAAAATCCTGGTAAGCCAAATAATGATTTCTATACATTTAAATATCCAACAATGTATATTCTAAAACCAAATTGTCGTTTAAGTCATATTCAAATATGGTTTTTGTCAATTTAATATGATGTACATGTAAATGTACAAATATAACCAACGGTCATGTACATCCTCATGTACATTGTATAACATCATGTACTTTGAGACTTTGTAGCAATACAAGTACCAATAAAAAACGTCCGACAAGAATTGAAGTAAAAAAGGCGGTTGGTGAAGATGACGAAAACGCAAACACCGATCCGAAAACAATGGGCTGCCACTGTTATTGCAGGAGTATCAAACGAAGAAACTGTAACTGAAATTTAAGAACAAGAACTGAACAATTTGGGTTTGGTGCAACAATCATCCTCCATTTAATTCGAAGAACTGAAGTGCCGGGACACAAACTGTATTTCGATAATTTTTTTGCGACTTACAATTTATTGGAAATATTAAAATATAGAGGAATTAATGCAATTGGGACCGCTCGAATTAACCGATTTTACAAGGCAGATTTTTCGGAAGACCGCCAATTTAAAAAAGAGAAATGCGGTTATTTAGACCAATGAGTCAGCAATTATGATAAAATTATTGTGGTAAAATGGTTTGATAAAAAACCTATTTATCTAGGGGGAAAGGGTGATATAAACACAATAAAAAAGATGGAGCGCATCCCTAAAGCGATATGTTGACGTGTCACAACCGGAAATTGTACATTTATATAATAGCGGTATGGGAGGAGTTGATCTTTTAGATCAACTAATCCAATATAATAGGACCTTTATCAGATCCAAAAAATGGCCATTGTAAGTAATGGCGCAGTTTTAGATTCTGCGAATCAGCGCAAGTTGGATTGTGTATAAACTACGTATATGCAAAAACAAAACATACCAGCTAATGACATACTAGATTTGTTGGAATTCCGGTTACATGTGGCACTCTTTCTGATAAATTCTTTAACCGATCCACGAAAACGAGGGCATCCTCCACCGGATATTACCAATACCGGATTTCCATCTCATTCAAGAAGAATTCAGGACGAAATTCGTTCAACCTCGGATATTCGGTATGATTATTAATCATTTTCGTGAATTTAGTGGAAATAAAGAGGCAACTAGATGCAAAATCGAAAGCTGTGCGTTCGCACGTACGTTTACTGTGGAAAATGTTCTATACATCTTTCTCTATTAAAAAAAAGAACTGTTTTTTTAAAATTCCATAATAAATGAACGTGATTTTAAAAACTGTGAGACTCAAATATTTAAATTTTAGTTTATTGGATGTTACTTTATTGATATTATTTTTTTATATTTTTCATATTATTAGTTAGTTTTGCTAGAAGCAATTTATGAGTATGTGTTTTTAATTTTTTTTTTTTTTTTTTTTTTTTTTTTTATGTTTTAATCTATGCAATCTGTTCTGGGGCCGAAGCACTCCCAACTCTTTCGCAGTTCACTTTTACCGTCCTACTTTACGCACTGCTTGCCAAATCGAGGACGTACGGCTATAGGTCCGATTTACGTAGAACCATCTGCACATTGCATAGCTCCATGCCAGCCTATAGTACTGACATGGAAGATGGGTCGGCCCATGAGTTGTGCACTCCGACAGGGGGTCATAGTTGTGTTCATTTCCATCATCGAACCCGGTACCTCCCGATCCAAACGCCAAAGCTTTAACCACTGTGCCGTTTGGTCGGTTTTAATTATTTTTGCATTTTAAATACACATTTTTAAGTTTAAATTTGAAATAATAAGTATATTAACTTTTTCCTTAATACAAAAATAGTTACTCTTGGCTCAATTTGTACATGTGCGTGTACATTAGGTAAAACCTACCTCGACTTATTTTTTAATTTTTTTTTCTTATTTTTACTTAAAATGGTACCCAAGCAACATAAAACATTTCACAAGAAAAATCTATTTGGCCCAGTTTCAAATCAGGACTCAAAGGGTTAAATACGACAAGCATATCATCGCTGTCCATGTCTGCACCCCTGTAGGATCTAACGTCAGATATACTGGTCGAGTGTCTCTTAGACACCATGACGTGATCAATTTGGTTTTCCGTTTTTCTATCATTCGATCTCCACGTTACTTTGTGGATTCTCTTATGTGGGGAAAACGTACTTGATACAACTAAGTTGTACATTAATGCCAGGTCGGTGACGCGTTGGCCGTTGTTGTTACTAGTTAGATGCAGACTGTTAGGACCGATGTGCGATGTATTTTCTGCACTCCTACCGATTTTTGCATTAAAGTCGCCCACGATGATTTAAATGTCGTGGTGCGGTATGTTATTGATGACTTCCAGCTCGACAAAGAATAAATCTTTAATGTCATCCGATTTATCTTCGGTGGGTGCATGCACATTAACGATCGTGATGTTAAATTTCTTAGTGCGAAGTCTCACGGGCGGAAATCGATGATATGGTGCTTCACGCGCCGTTGGATTAGGAAGCCAACTCCAAATTCTCCTCCGTTCTGATGGCCGCTGTAATAAAGAGTGTAACCATTGGTGGTGTCATGGATCCCACTCCCAGACCATCTAAGCTCTTGTAGTGCAAGTACGTCTAATGTGTAACTCTTTGCTTGGTTCGAAAGATTCTGGAGATGTCCAGGTCTTAAGAGGGTAAGCACGTTCCCTGTTCCCATTTTTAAAGCGTTGTCCGTGTACAATTTCCGAGGTCAATTTTGTAATGAATCCGATATGGTAATCCGAGGCCTTTGGTTAGGGTTCATAACTTAATTGTTTTTATGAGGGAAGGTTGTTGGCCTGCCCCTCAACCCGCTTATTACGTGTGGGTCACGTACTGGTGAGAATCTTAAGGCATCCAGTCCTACCTTGAAACACATTTATATAGCGAGCCGCTTGATACTAACCTGGAGAACAGACGCAGGTTTGGTATTAGTTTTAGGGCGCCAATAACCCGCCCTGACATGTAGTGTCCATGACTATAAACAGGATTTAGTCTGCTCATCTCCACTACACCGCCTGATTTATTTAGCGTTACCCAGGGAGCACCGGCGAGGAGGTATGAATCTTGGACTTCGCCCCCCGTTTTATTTACATACTAGACCTAAAACATTAATGCCCGATTGCACAGAAAACTGACTAACGACCGGTTAGTTGTGCGCCAGTTAAATGTTTTATATGAAATACGTTTTCGCAGTCAGAACAAAATCATCGCAAACTTGATTAAATATATTTTATTCCATATGGAAATATTTAAAGATTAAATATTTCCATGGAGTAAAATATATTTAATCAAGTTTCCGATGATTTTGTTCTGACTACGAAAACGTATTTCATATGAAACATTTAACTGGAGCACAACTCCGGCCGTTAGTCATTTTTCTGTGCAACCGGGCATAAATCATACCACAGACAATCAAATTAGATTTTTCATTTGAACTAAAAAATGAAAACAAAACATATTTCTGATAATTCCAATGTCATCTTTGTGTCTGTGATTTTTCGTTAAACTGCGTATACGTATACGCAAAAAAGCAAAATATTTTTGATTGTATGCTTCTATTTACAGAAAATGAAATCGTCGTTTAAATTTTTACGTTTACATGGGATGAAATATCTCTTTTAGGTTGTGCAAACAGTGAAAAAATTCAATATTTACGTCTAGTACGTATGTGAAGCAAAGGCAAACCTCAGAAATTTTATTCCCGTTTTTCGACCAAAATTGGGCCTCAGTGGTCTCAAAATACCATTCTCGTCGTGCTTATTTACACTAGGGTAACTTAAATCCGGCATCTTGTTCGTTTTTTTCCCCTTTTTAAATAAAACTAGTTTTTTCCCGCTGCAATAAGGTCAATTTCAAGTAACCCTAGTGCAGATATGCACGTTCGCACACAAATCTTATGAACCCCGACCAAAATCTACTTAAATATAGGATTTAATTTCCAAATTAAACCATTTAAAGTTCACTGGCAACATTTTCCAATAAAAATAAACCTTTTCCAAACCAAATAAAATATTTTCCAATGCAAACAAGACTCTTTTTCAAATTAAACTTTTCATATAAGGTGCGTTTCAATCCGCCATTCCACAATTTGATTCTTTCGTCGTGATGCTTTCCTCGTTTCGTTCCCCTTCACCCACCAACTGTTGTTAGTTTGTAGGTGAAAGGCAGTGTTACCATTGAAAAATTTGAAATCCAGTCATTTTTGACTGGAAAAAAACCAGCTAAAATGAAAAAAAAACAGCTAGAATTCAAGTCAAAGAAAAACTAAATTAAAACCAGCTAAAAAACCAGCTGAAAAAAAATTTGATTATATTTTAATTAACAGAATTAAAGAACAGAAAAAATTAAAATAGGTGGTTTAATTCATATTTTATTATAATAAGCATAAATTATTAACTAAATAACAACAATTTCGATTTTTGTAACATAAAATAAATATGAAAATAATAAATTATTATAAAATTATCGAAATATTTCTTACTGTAAATATTAAAGAATAATATCACTAAATTCGTCTTCACAGTCAGTTTACGAGTAACGATGAAATTCAATGTTCAATTTTTAAATAATACAAAATTAGAAAACAAAACATTATGATTTGTGTTATAAAATAATTAAATGTAGTATATTCTACAATAATTATATTTAATATTAATATGTTATTGTAGTATGTACTATGTACATACTACAATAACCCCTTTTCAATCAAAAAAATTAAAAAAATGACTCAATTTACAAAAAAAAAACATAGAAACATAAAAAACACAAAAAAACATAGAAAAAGATCAAATGAACTTAAAAAATTGTGGTAAAATATTGTGTGCCCAATAAACATGGAAGACAGATTTCACTATATAATTTCATTTTAGTAAAATAAAATTCAGCCGGAAAAACATTGACTCCAGTCAAAAAAACTAAATCCAGTCAAAAAAACTGCCGGCTGGATTTTTTAAATTCTTCCAGCTAAACACAATGAAAAACAGTCAAAATGGCAACACTGGTGAAAGGGAAGGAAACGAAGAAAGAATCACGACGAAAGAACCAAAGTGTGGAATGACGGAATTGGTTTAAAACACTTCCTTAATACCATCAGAAGAAGACCCAGCAAGGCCAGCAATGATTGGTTCGATGATCAATGCCGAAGAGTCGTCGAAAATACACGATCGCTTTGTGAACAATGGTTCGCTCGCAACACTAGAAGCACTCAAGCAGAATATCTCCGCGTTAGGAAAGCCACGACTAAATACCTTCGACAAAAGAAACGCGAACATATGAGATTACACATCGAAAACGTCAGCTTCCAAGAGGAACTATCAAACTCAAGGAACTGTTTTGCTAACGCCAGGAATCTCACTAAAGACTTCCATCTAAGAAGTACTACAGCCATCAAAGACGAGAATAGAGAGCTGAGAACAAACGTGGCTGATGTTCTCTCAGTAAGGCAAAATGGCAATCCTTCTCTCAAAATGTTTAATCGGAATGACGAAGAGACCCCCAATGGAGTAATAGTTCCCCCAGGTGAAGAGGCCTTTGTCGAATATCCCACATTGGAGGAAGTAGTAGATGCAGCTATTAGTAGATTGAAAAATGGAAAGGCAGCCGGTCTCGATGGAATCCCCGCAGAATTAATTAAGCTTGGAGGCGCTACTCTTGCAACATATCTATACGATCTCATCGTCTCTATTTAGGACCAAAAAGAGCTGCCGGAGAATTGGAAGACCGCGCTCATATGTCCGTTGTATTGCTCTATTGAACACTGCTTACAAAGTGTTGGCTAATGTTGTACTTATCCGACTCATTCCTTTCGCCAAAAACATCATTGGTGACATTCAATGTGGTTTTCGTCCCAACCGATCGACCACTGACCAGTGTTTCACCATGAGGATGATTTTGGAAACATGTTGGGTGTATAACATAGCCACACATCAACTATATATAGACTTCCGATGGGCATATGTCAGTTTTAAACCGCCACAACCTATGGGCCGCGCTCATATGCCTCGGAATTCCAGAGAAACTCGTTTCTCTGTGTAAATTAACAACGGCTGGGTCAGTATGTAGAAATGTAACTGAAGAAAATGTGTCAGACTTCTTTGAAATAACATCTGGTGTTCGACAGGATGATGCACTCGTGTCTTTGCTATTCAATTCGGCGCTTGAGTACGTACTGAGGAAAAGCAACATCGAAACTTCGCGCTGTAGATATGCAGATGATATCGTGCTTCTTGGCCGAAGATCTAGTGATATCAAAGACAGTTTCATATCGCTCGATCGCTGCGCAAGAAGACTTGGTTTGGAGGTGAACAGCAGTAAAACCAAATATTTAGCAACACCCAGGAACATCTCTATGGCAAATCTCGGAATTGGCGACCACAATTTTGATGGCGCCGAAAACTTTAAATACGTCGGGTCAGTTATAACATCGTCGAATGATATGCAGGCAGAAATAAAAGCCCGAATCGCTGCTGGACAACGAGTTTTCTACGTCTTTTCTAGTATTCCACTCCTGGAGGTGAATTATGTAAGCATTATGAGTTACGACAAATGACGTCAAAAGGCCTTTTTATTTAAAGCATTTTGAGTTGTCATAATTTCGGGTTTTTGTTGTTGTTTTAGTCGTACACATTTATAAATTCGAGACAAAAGTTGTACTATGAATTTTCTTCTTGTTTTCATTGACAATTTGTCAAAATTAGTTTGAGTCGAAACTCGAAAGTCATACTCGTAATGCTTACATAATTCGCCCCCTGATATCTAAAGTCAAAAATTGCTGGTGTCGACATAAAACAACGTCATATAGCAAAATTTTCAAAGCAGTGAGGCGTGTTGTGGCACCTCGTACATTCATATTGTGCATTCGAGGCTTTTCTGTTAATATGTTGACTCTTTCTTCTTGTATAAAATAATTATAAAAATATAATTAAATACATATTTCTCATTTATGAGTAACTCCATCTTTTTAAAATGTGCAGAACTTGAAATTTAAACGTACGATTTTTCATACAAATATGTCGACATAAACTTAAAAATCATATAACATTCAAGTTTATAAATAAACTAGAAAATTTATACAAAAATGAAGATGACTGAAAGTCCAAGAAAATGGAAAGAAAGTTCTGATTTTCCCTCTCGGTTATTTCTTCATGTTCTTACGAGTATATACATACAAAGGACCAAGTATAGGTTATTTCCATCTATCGACCCATGCAGAAACGCATGCGTTCTATATATTCTGTCAAAATTATTAAAAACAAGAAAAGTTTTCTCTCCCAATCCGAGAAAATAACAAAAAAATACTGAAGGAAAATGGTTTAAATTTTTCTCAATAAGTTAATAATTTTAATTGGAACATTATATATTAAAGTATTTGACTAATCTAAATTGAAATTGTGTTTTGTTATAACGAAATAAGTATAAAATAATGAATCAGTGAAAATAATTAAGGAATAATAATTTATTGAGTTTCCCGTTTTTTGTGTGTGTTAAGTTTGAACGAAAATATGCCAATTTTTTTTCTAAAATTTATTTCAAGTGTTTCAATAAAAAATCATGTTTGATATTGGATGCCTGATTACAGTAAAATTTATTGGACTTTTCATCCTGTTATTATCGAATCTAGTGAGAACAAATTTTTCATTCTTTGTTCTAAAACAAATTAATTAATTAAGGATATATTCATTTTTAGTTTTTTAAAATTAATTATATTATGTGTAATTAATAAATTATTTATATTATAATTCTGTTTTTTTATATTATATCGTAGTGTGTTATATTTAATAATATTAATTCAAAAACTATTGTGCGAAAAAAACTACTGTGCAATTAAAATTAAAACAAAAAAATAATATTTTGCTTTTTAACGGAAAATCTAAATAACAGAAAAAAAAATTACATACGAGAATATAATATATAAATATTTATATTATAAATGGAAATTTATAAATAAAATTAAAAAAAGAAAAAGTTTTGTGATATGTTTAGAAAGTGGAAATGCATAGAAAAGATTCAGTTGTAAATAGAAATTTTTTAAATTTATTATTTTGTTTTAAAATTTGTTGTTTAGTACGTAGAAAATTTATTGTAGTTACGTAGGAAATGTTTGTTTACACCTTAATTTACTGTAGCCAGCTTTCCTCTTTATATAATGTGCAAATTAAATTGTTTTTCTTAAGCTTAAACTAAAATCGATTACACTTTTTGACATACATAGGACGAGTACCAGTAAATAATGGACACGATTTCCTCATAGAATGAAAAATGAAGAAATTACCCAATTTTTTCTACATACGAATACATATAAGTATTCCCAAGTGGAGACTATATGTATTCTACTTGTACATATCCATATAACAAAGTAAAATTCTAATACTAAATACATAAATAAGTAAACGTTTTGTTTTAAAGGTTTTAAATGTTTAAGTTATTTTTTACACGGGCTAACGTGACCCATTTTAAAATTTTATGTCATTTGTTGTACACGTTTCTATTTTGGGAAAATTATGACGTAGTCTTTTGTACTTTTTATCTTATGCGTGTGGTTTAATAGTGGGTACATATTTATCATAAAAACTTTTAAAATCTGTTGTGTACCAACTACGTCAAAATATAAGTTTCAGTTATTTGGTGATGCAACTACATATTTTATCTATTTGGTAATGTGTGTGTATATATGACCCTATTGAATACTATATAGTGTGCGGTTGAATTACCTGTTGGATTAATATATACATGATACAAACAGACATACTTTGAAATTTTTATTTATTATACTGCAATAAGATTGTGCAATTAATTTTAAATTTAGAGATAAAAAAACAAATATAATTTGGCTGCATTACTGCAATGGAAGAGATCGTTAGTTAATTGGGAAATGGTTACGTGAATTGGTTATTGTTTTAAATTGCAATTGGTTCGTTATTTTGGTCCAAACATAATAATTCAATCACCGTCAATTTATGTATCTAATATGAAAATGCATACCACAGCGACTTTTATAATTTATGAATTAACAGCAACGAAAATACTTGAATTTAATGATTGCGCCCGTTCATAGCTGCTCGTTTATAGGGGGATCATTAATTTGTCAAAATAATTCAGATTTTATTTAGAATATGTATTTAAAAACATAACATTACCTATTTCAAAGTTCATGTAAAATAAATGACCAACATTTTCTTTTGAAATTTGTTTGATATCAGTATCCGCCGCAACTTCAGTGTACGGCCAAATTTAACTCAATCAATTACGTAATTCTAAAAATAATATTGATTTGTTGCAAGAAGTTTTAAAGAATGAATTTCTAAATTTACCGCATTTCAAATGAGTGTTCACTTCATTCCCATAAATTAATTTCCCTAAATATATACAATTAGAAATTGAACGATGTTTTATGCAAATACTAATAGATTCGAACTCATTTTATTTATCTTTGTTCACCTTTCGTGTCTAACTCATGAAAAATCTCGTCCAGCAAATTTGCCATTCGCTATATCACCGAAGTCAATCCGAAGTCTAGACGGATTCACTGATTGGGTGAACTTCATACGTAAGCTTATTCCTTAAATTGGGAAATCCCAGTGAATTTTGGCCAAAATCGGTGAACCAAAGAAGTGACAGCTTTCATAGGTGTTTTTTCGTTTTTCTACCAGAAGTATCAGCATCAATAGTAACTTTCTCATTTTATGCATGTATTTCGAAAAGTATATTATTTACGAGAAAAATGGTCATGAACTAACAGATTCTAAATTAATTTTGCATTAATACCGGTCCAGAAATTTTTTCCAAAATTGTAAGCGGAAATGACGATATTTGTCAAAAAAACTGATTTTTAGTGGAAGTTCGGTCCCTGTACAGCGCAGCACATACAGATTGATTGATCGGAATGAAAGGAATTGGAAGATCCTAGTGATTTTAACCCGAGATCGATCTAACGGAAGTGGCAGGTCCCCTAGATCAGAACATATTTAAAATTTTACCGAAAATGACAGATAAAAAACACTTCATTAAAAACATTTTGTTTCACCAAAATTGGAGGCGGATTGACTATTCGGAGTAAAACTGCATACCAAAGCTTTTTCCAGAAATTGGAAGTACCATGCGAAATGTGGTAGACATCTATGTACCACAAAACAGAAGTAGTAATTAAAAGTAATGAAGACTGAATTTTTTTAACAAGGGTTGATTTTGTTGGTTTTCTGTAATTTAAGAAAGAATAATGATTTTTGATCATACAAGACAATTTTTATCACAAATCTGGTAGTTTCAATTTTTCGCGTGTCGTGTATTCGAGATCTAGGAATATTTTGTCGTAAAAGAAAGTTGGGTACGGGCCACAACAATTACAGCCCTGCATTTTCCTTGTTCGCACAAGTTGCGCCACCTCATCTCGGTATAAAAACGCACAAGTACTATTTTATCTTAGAAAACCAAATTAAAATTATTTTCTCACAGAAAAAAATTCAACATTTAACTACACCACAAGAAAATAATATGAAATTAAAAAAATGAGATGTCAAAAACGGCTTATCTGAACTTAAAAACGAATTGTATGAAGGTAGAAGAGGTGGTATGTTGACTGACCCTAGCAAATACACTTTCGTCTATGGTTAATATTATCTCCTCGGTCCAAATCCATTTCTATCGATGACAATCGTTGTTTATTTGCGATCGCTGGAGCTTTGAAGCGTGTTTCATGTCCACCAGAGGTTGTTTTGTCTGTCTGCTGACTACTCTGTAGTCATCTGATTGCATTTACTCCAATGCAGTTTTAAATTTACCCAGATGATTGCGTCCATGATATTATATCATGTTTTGTCACGGGACTAATAGCACAATGTTGATTAGTCTCCGTCTCATCCTTGCCCATAAAGAAAATTCTTAAAATTTGGATTCGTTGTCAAGAAGAGAAAGAAGTAATCCCACTTTATGTGAAACTTGTTTTTGTACTTTAAACCTGGACATAAAACTTCCATTGCTAACAATTTGTGCCGGACCAAAAGATGCCACTTGAAAACATGAGTTGTACTATCGAATGTTTTGTAGAAATTGTTTGGATAACTCAGTAATTCCATCAACGGATTGATTCAATTGATTGATAACGCAATTCGTGTCTTACAATATTTCAGTAGTAATTTATTCAGCTCACTGAGATGATTCTATTCCCAATTGCAGATGGTTGCATCTCTCTAGAAATAAATCGTTTGATCCACCCGGATCGTTTGATTTTTCGAATAAATTCAAGTAAATGGAGACAGGCGTGAAGGAATTTCTGTAATTAATTCAAAAATGAAAGTTAAAAAATCGACTTATTGGAAGAAAAATATATTGGAGGACCTAGACCTTAGGGACCGACAACTTGAAAAATAATATATAATTTCTATGCAAAGTTTGAATCCGATTGGATGAATGGTGTGGAAGCTTATAAGGAGGGTTCCCTTGACACTGCGGTGGACCCCTCGGATTTGAACCTATCTGCACTAATTTTATATAATCCCTTTCTTAAACTTATTCCCGCGAAAAAATTTAAGAAAAAAATGAAACATCAAAAGCTAACTTAATGCAGTGACGTATGGTGTAACGACTTTCACAGATATTTGCAAAGCATGACGCATTTTAAAGCTTTTAAATCTGAGTACTTCTTAATCCTCACTAAACCAAAAACCGAGTTCATGCTCATTCAAAGTCCTTTCAGAAAATATATACACATTTTGTTTAACAAATGAAGTTTTCTTGTAAATTTGCATAAAATGTTTAATTTTCTCCTAGCAAGTGTGTGATAGTGAAAAGAATGATTTTATGTGATAGGGCGATAGTATGATTTAATGGGAAGATTTTGATGCGTACCATCCGATATAGTCCCGCAATAATTGAACACACAGATGTTATCTGCACGGTTGAAAATATCAGTATAAAATTAATACTTTTTTGTTATTCATATAAATTTCATATAAATCCATAAATAAAACGTATAAATGTTATACTTGCATCACTTATAAAAATGTATATCAATTTATGATTTTTTTTTATACTGAAGGGTTTAGCACAATTATATAAGTCATCGTATAAAATTTTATAATAGAATGGGTATAAAAAAGTTGTTTACTCCACTAATGTAGATTTTTTCGGCTTTTTGGACAAAATATTACTTTTAATGGCACCCATCCATGATCCATATATACCATACAATGTTACGACTTTTCTAGTCGTACAAAACAACGAGGCCATTTACTCGCCATATTTCCACCACAAAAGTAGAAAAATGCGCTTGCCCATTTTAACCCCAGGGTACTTGTGTACACAAAGATACACAAACCCTTACAAAAATGAGAACTAAGGTCTCTTTATGGCAGCTTGGTTGCATGCAACGACTAAACTAAAAAAATCAACTCTTGCTTTTACCTTTAGTACAAAATAAGAACTTATCGATTTAGCGAATTATATCCTTATATGAATTATATAGGCTACGATATTCAATATGCCACTTCTATAACTAATATGTATGAAACTCTATAACTTAACCTTATTAAACAATTTCATCATAAAAAAACCTATATTTCTTTTTATAAAATGTATACTGGTAGATATGAATTATATGAGTTACATTAAATTTATACTTTTTCCGGATACAAATATATAAGTTTCAGTTTAAACAGATTTTATATTATGGAAAAATATTAAAATTATATGTAAAATTGTATTAAAATGCCTTTACACCGATTTCCGTATTAAAAATTATACCCATTTTTTCAACCGTGTGTATATCGAAACATGCACCGATTTCGTGAAACCCGATAGTTCACTAGAAGATCAAGTTCAGATGATTCAGCACTTTTAAGAAATCGTTGGACAATGTACATTTCGCCTAGCACAACCGTTTGGAGGGCATTTGATCATGGTTTGAACAGGAATTTCGCAATATAACGGAAATTCTTTGTGAACATATTTTCCACTCGGCCCATTTATCGGTGATGGATTCATTTTTATGCATGATTTGTTCATCCATACACTGCTAATTGCGTATCCAAATATATTGGTATGGACGAAATGAATTGGATATATCAATTAACCCCGATCTCGATCACATTGAGCATTAATCGGATAACTTTAAAAAAAACACATAAAAAATCGGTCTGTCGTACCTGAAACTGTCATTCAAGATTTAATTTCCGGTATGCCGCGAAGAATAACTGAACTTATTTTAGCCGAAAGGGGTAGTACACGATTACAAGTATTAGTTCATTGTCGGATTCTATCAAATTCAAAATTTTCTAGGTATTCTAAATTTGTATGTTATTTTAACTAACCTAGATATTTTTGTTTATGTATGCATATAACAAAAAATAAAATATACTCGATTAACCCTTTCGTATACTTTGCTTTTAATATTTTTACGATTGAGACCATTTTTCAGTTTTAGTATTATGCGATATATCTCCCTAATTCCTATAGGTATATGACAATGAGATTTCTAGGTTTAGTACTATACAAAATAGGGAAAATCTTTGCCTAGTCCTATTAAAATCGGTTCAGGAAGCTCGGAGCTGTAAGTCATGGAACTCAAAATTTTGAAAATATCGTCTTTCGAGAAGGGGTTGTATAGGTACGGTACTCTGTATGGTGGTATGAAAAGGTTTTAGTACAATTTCCTTAAACAGGAAGAGAAATCATTTCGTTTTAATTCAAAAAATGTCAAGTATTTACCACGCAGTATCTAGGTCAATTTTAATCCTGTAACTGTAACCGATGACTTAAGGTCGTCCAACAGCACATGCCACACTTATAGTTGCAGGAACAACTAGTGGTTGGGCGGTTTTTTGTTTAATAAATATGATGCCGTTTGGTTTAATGAATATGATGAAATTTTATCTATTTACAAATGATTGTAGTGTGCATTAGCTCGTAGTTTAGCCAGAGATAAGGATTATCCTTATCTCTGGTTTAGCCTAGTAAATATACTAATCATCCCATTAATGTACTCTCGCTCTCCACACAGCGTATCTATTAACGGCACGCTAAGTCGACAGTTCAACGTATATTATCTAGATGACAGATGAATTTTAAAAAGGAAATATTATTACAAAATGTATTTAGTTGTAATTATTACATCGAAGTAGAAGATTACAGGTAACCCTCCAAGAACACGGTATTCGAATAACACTGTTTCGAAGAATACGGATACCCCTTTCTTCAAATTACACGGCTTCAAACAACACGATTTTCGGTATTCTCTTTTATTTTGTTTTTTGTACATCATAAACAAAAATAAAAAATAAAACGTAACATTTTTTCTTTTCTTTTTTGTAGTCTCGAATAACACGGTTTTAAAGAACACGGAACGAATTAATCGTGTTCTTGGAGGGTTTCCTGTATTCGATTTTTATTTTCGTTTTGCAGTTTGTTTTAATTTTTGTCTCTGCCTCGTTCTCTTAAAAGCCAGAACAAATTTCATCAATCGTCTCGTCCGTCGTCATACAAACAAATACAAAATAAAAATTACTCTTTCTTGTTAGTTTCGAACAAACTGTTGAAGCCGAAGGATATTCGTTTTTTAATTTTTCTACTAATGCATGTACATTTTTATTTCAGATTTTTGTGGAAATAAATAATATATTTATTCAGCATTCAAATACTATTGAAACACACTCATTGTGAATTATACATATTTTAGCTGAAAATGATTTCTCATCTTTTCTCTCTCATTCTGAAACGTGTTGTTGTACTACTAACATCGTATGGCGTAGTGTTGTATAAATAAAAATATAGAAATAAAAGTTTATCTTAAATCATCGTGTTTAATTTATTATTATTATACTGTATTTTCTACTGAATTCTACAGGTTATGGGCCCAGTAACCGAATAATAATAGTATTTTAATTGGATGTTACATTTATTGTGAGATATTATTATTTATTTTCTCTCATCGAAAGAAAGTCAATTCTACGCGAGGTATCTGTATTATCGAATACACAAAATGGCATCAGTAGAGACAAAATATCATATTGATAGACTGAATAATGGAAATTATTTTGTGTGGAAGTTTAAATTGAGAATGTTGATGGTGAAAGAAGGAACCTGGTTTTGCATTGATTCAGCGGCGCCCACAGCTACAGAAGCGACCAAATTAGAAGAATGGAATAAAATAGATCAACAATGTTTAGCAACAATCGGATTGAGTGTAAATGAGTTGATGAATAGTAGAATAGTAAACCAGTTGATACACATTCGTAATGCTAAAACGTCAAAAGACGCATGGACCGCGTTGCAAGAGTATCATGAGAAAAATACGGCAAAAAGTAAGGTGCGCCTGATGAAAACAATTATGCGGCTTCGTTTGGAAGAAGGTGGCGACATGGAGGCACACCTGAGCAGAATCAATGAATTATTTCAACACATGGTCGATTTAAATACTGATGTGAAACCAGAGGATTGCAAAAGTGCAACGATGTTGGGAAGCCTTCCTGAAAGTTATGATACATTGGTAACCGCACTGGAATTTCGTAAAGAAAGTGAACTGACAGCAGCAGTTGTGCAATCGAAGTTAATCGATGAATATAAACGTCGAAAGGACAGAGACGAGATGGATGACGGGAATGGCTCCGCATTGAAAGTAATGCACAAAAGTATAAATAAATCAAGCCAATTAAAGAAAAAGGACATAGTATGTTATCGTTGTGGCAATAAAGGTCATTATGCAAAGAAATGTAAGACACAAAGAGGTGATAAAGAAAAGAAAGCTACCGACGAAAAGAAAGTAAACTTGGCAACTGAACGTGATGAAGGTGATGTAGAATTCAGTAGAAAATACAGTATAATAATAATAAATTACACACGATGATTTAAGATAAACTTTTGTTTTTATATTTTTATTTATACAACACTACGCCATACGATGTTAGTAGTACAACAACACGTTTCAGAATGAGAGAGAAAAGATGAGAAATCATTTTCAGCTAAAATATGTATAATTCACAATGAGTGTGTTTCAATAGTATTTGAATGCTGAATAAATATATTATTTATGTCCACACTTCTCCTCATTCAAATAAGCTGGCAGCCTCTCTAAATTGCTGGATCTTCTGTTTTGGTAATGGTTTTGTCATCATATCGGCTACCATTTCGTCTGTCGGGCAGTAGACACATTCAACTATACCTGCATCAGTACTCTCCTTAACTGAATGCGTTTTGATGTCAATATGCTTCGATCGATTTGAGAATTTCTCCTCATTAGCAAATTTGAGGCAACTCTGATTGTCTTCATAGAGTATAATGGGCTCATTAATTTTCACACCAAAATCATTCAATAAACGTTTTAACCATTTTGCTTCTTTCACTGCATCACATAGCGCAATATATTCTGCTTCCATTGACGATAGTGCAATAATGTCTTGTTTCATGCATCGCCAACTAATTGTAGCACCAAATGTACTGAACGTAAATTCCCCATTAGATTTACGTGTTGATCGGCATTCAGCAAAATTGGCATCTGAATACCAATCAATTTATCTTCATCACCACGAACATTTAAAATTAACTTTAACGAGACTGTTCCTTTCAAATACTTTAAAATTCGTTTTGCCTCGTTCCAATCTTCTTGTGTAGGTGCGGAAACGTGTTGTGATAATATGGCAACACTGGCAGCAATATCGGGTCTAGTATTTGTTGATATGTACAACAGGCTTCCAATCAGCTTACGATAATCGTTGTTGTCACGCAATAATTCTGATTCGCCATGTTTTCTGTAATTAACACTCAGTGGTATTTCAGAAATCTTCGAATTTTGCATTCCGAATTCTTTCAGCACTGTTTTTATATAAACGGACTGGTTGATAGTAAACATTCCATTTTTATTTTTGTCTACTTGTATGCCGAGATATGTTCTTACTTCTCCTAAATTTTCCAATTTAAATTCGGATCTTAAAGCCTGTTCACATTGTTTGATCATGTTTTCATTTGCGCTCGCCACAAGCAAATCATCGACATAAATAACCACATAACAAATGTCTTCACCTTGTTTTCGAATGTATAGGCATTGATCATTTTTGCTTTGTATGAAGCCAGAATTTAAAAACACATTATGCACTGATTGGTTCCAAACTCGTGCTGATTGCTTTAAACCGTAAAGACTACGTTTAAGAAAACAAACTTGATGTTCTTTTCTATTATCCATAAAACCTGGTGGCTGCTTCATGTATATTTCTTCTTTTAATTCACCATGTAAAAATGCAGTTTTTGCATCATAATGAATAACTTTCATACCTTTCCTTGCAGCAACTGTCAACAAAATTCTAAATGTCTTCTAAAAGCCTTGCGCGACTAAACGTGCCTTAAATCGCTGTGGTTCACCTTTTTCATTTCTTTTTATTTTATACACCCATTTGGAACCAATAGGTTTTCTATTAATGGGCAAATTCACCAGTTCCCATGTATTATTATCGCGTAGTGAAATCATTTCTTCTTCCATCGCTTTAACCCATTCATCTTTGTTCACACCGCTAACTGCCTCATTGTATGTCAATGGTTCTTCTGTTGCTTGTTTAACTGAAAAAATTTCATCTTGAAATTTAGTTGATGTCCATGTACCTTTGTATGTGCGTCCGGATCTTTGTACATCATTTTTACCATGTGTATTCTCTTCATTATCAACAGTCGATGTGTCCATTAAAGTCTCTTCATCACTAAAATAAGCATCACTGTCCGGAAATGAAACTGCGTTTGGCTGCAATGTCTTATCCGTGTCCGCAAAACTGTCATCAGCATCATGTGTAACCTCAATCGAGTTCAACTCAGATTGTTCAGAATCCATACCATATCTCACAATTACAGTGTGATCGTCATTGCAAATTGAATCATTTGATTTATTCAATTTACCATTCTTTCGTGCTGGAGTAACGATTTTAGTTTCCAGTTTTGTCCTTTTGTGTAAAAATTGAACATCTCTGCTAATCAATATTTTTCCTGTTTTTGTGTCATAGCATCTGTAAGCTTTCGATTTAGTATCATAACCAACAAATAATGCATGCACGGATTTATTTTCAAGCTTATGCCGTTTCTGTGGCGAAATACATACATAGCATTCTGCACCAAAAACTCTCATATGATCGAGCTTCGGTTTACAATCAAACCAACCTTCAAACGGAGTGGTTAAAATCGATCGTCCTGGTAATCTATTCTGAATATAATTCGCAGCAACAACTGCCTCAGCCCAAAATACGTGTGGCATTCCAGCATCGATAAGCATACATCGAGCCATTTCCACTAGCGTCCTATTTTTGCGTTCAGCTACACCATTCTGCTGAGGGGTATACGGAGCTGTTCGTTGTTGTTGAATACCCTCTTGTTTTAAATATGCATGAAATTCTTTGTTTACGTATTCACCACCTCGATCTGATCGTATGTATTTGGGTTTCTTGCCAAACATTGTTTTAGTCATTTCGACATATTCTTTAAATTTGTGCAATACTTCAGATTTCTTTTCAAGCAAACATATTACTGTATATCGCGAGAAATCATCAATTAATGTCAAAATGTATCTTTTACCTGACGCTGATGCTGTTTTCATTGGGCCACACACATCCGAATGAATTAAATCAAGCATACTTTCTGCACGTTGGGCATTTTCTGGGAATTTAATTCGCGTCATTTTTCCTTGTAAACAAACTCTGCATTTGTCGTCATAATTCTTACATTCATCTCTGCATGGTATAATTTTCACACCCTTGACGTATCCAAGTTTTGACAACGTTTTAACAACTTCACTGTCACGGTGACCCAAAATTCGGTGCCATTTATGAATGCAACCTGAATGACCAGACTCAATATTTTCATCACGATAATTTGTATCCAGATTTTTAAACAAAGCTTTATTCGATGTAATGTGAGACGTTGCTCCTGAATCAACAAACCATCCACTTTTAAAACTACTTGTCATGAATGCAAATTCACCATATGTGTCACCTTCATCACGTTCAGTTGCCAAGTTTACTTTCTTTTCGTCGGTAGCTTTCTTTTCTTTATCGCCTCTTTGTGTCTTACATTTCTTTGCATAATGACTTTTATTGCCACAACGTTAACATACTATGTCCTTTTTCTTTAATTGGCTTGATTTATTTATACTTTTGTGCATTACTTTCAATGCGGAGCCATTCCCGTCATCCATCTCGCCTCTGTCCTTTCGACGTTTATATTCATCGATTAACTTCGATTGCACAACTGCTGCTGTCAGTTCACTTTCTTTACGAAATTCCAGTGCGGTTACCAATGTATCATAACTTTCAGGAAGGCTTCCCAACATCGTGGCACTTTTGCAATCCTCTGGTTTCACATCAGTATTTAAATCGACCATGTGTTGAAATAATTCATTGATTCTGCTCAGGTGTGCCTCCATGTCGCCACCTTCTTCCAAACGAAGCCGCATAATTGTTTTCATAAGGCGCACCTTACTATTTGCCGTATTTTTCTCATGATACTCTTGTAACGCGGTCCATGCTTCTTTTGACGTTTTAGCATTACGAATGTGTATCAACTGGTCATCATTTACACTCAATCCGATTGTTGCTAAACCCTGTTGATCTTTTTTATTCCATTCTTCTAATTTGGTCGCTTCTGTAGCTGTGGGCGCCGCTGAATCAATGCAAAACCAGGTTCCTTCTTTCACCATCAACATTCTCAATTTAAACTTCCACACAAAATAATTTCCATTATTCAGTCTATCAATATGATATTTTGTCTCTACTGATGCCATTTTGTGTATTCGATAATACAAATACCTCGCGTAGAATTGACTTTCTTTCGATGAAAGAAAATAAATAATAATATCTCACAATAAATGTAACATCCAATTAAAATACTATTATTATTCGGTTACTGGGCCCATAACCTGTAGAATTCAGTAGAAAATACAGTATAATAATAATAAATTAAACACGATGATTTAAGATAAACTTTTGTTTTTATATTTTTATTTATACAACACTACGCCATACCACAGAATATAGAGTACAAACAGAAGGGACATAACCCGATTTTTCTATGGAAAAATTTCGACCGTTTTTTTTATCCTTGATTTGTATGGAAAAGGGTAGAATATAGTAGTGAAAAAAATTGTGCACTGAACTTTTTTACATTCAATAAGGGTAGAGTCAAATTTTTTTTTGGTCCACTTAGTAGCGTATATATATACTTTATAATATATGGCCATACGATGTTAGTAGTACAACAACACGTTTCAGAATGAGAGAGAAAAGATGAGAAATCATTTTCTGCTAAAATATGTATAATTCACAATGAGTGTGTTTCAATAGTATTTGAATGCTGAATAAATATATTATTTATTTCCACAGGTGACACATATGGTAAATTTGCATTCATGACAAGTAATTTTAAAAGTGGATGGTTTGTTGATTCAGGAGCAACGTCTCACATTACATCGAATAAAGCTTTGTTTAAAAATCTGGATACAAATTATCGTGATGAAGTTTCCGTAGCGAATGGTCAAGTTGCTGATGTTAAAGGTAAAGGCACCGTTCAAATTGAGGTTATGAACAAATTCGATGAACATAATGTTGTGGTATTAAACGATGTATTTTGGGCACCTTCAATCAAGACAGATTTAATATCAGTGAATAAATTAAATGAAAAAGGTTGTGATGTATTATTTTCAAAGGACAAACGATGTCAAATCAGTTTTAATGGAAAACAAGTGGCAGTTGGTTTATCACGAGGGGGATTATGCCGTTTAAAAGAAACAAATAAAGCTCTGATTGCCGGCCCAGACAATAAAATTGATGAAAATATTGAGTCTGGTCATTCAGATTGCATTCATAAATGGCACCGAATTTTGGGTCACCGTGACAGTGAAGTTGTTAAAACGTTGTCAAAACTTGGATACGTCAAGGGTGTGAAAATTATACCATGCAGAGATGAATGTAAGAATTGTGACGACAAATGCAGAGTTTGTTTACAAGGAAAAATGACGCGAATTAAATTCCCAGAAAATGCCCAACGTGCAGAAAGTATGCTTGATTTAATTCATTCGGATGTGTGTGGCCCAATGAAAACAGCATCAGCGTCAGGTAAAAGATACATTTTGACATTAATTGATGATTTCTCGCGATATACAGTAATATGTTTGCTTGAAAAGAAATCTGAAGTATTGCACAAATTTAAAGAATATGTCGAAATGACTAAAACAATGTTTGGCAAGAAACCCAAATACATACGATCAGATCGAGGTGGTGAACACGTAAACAAAGAATTTCATGCTAATTTAAAACAAGAGGGTATTCAACAACAACGAACAGCTTCGTATACCCCTCAGCAGAATGGTGTAGCTGAACGCAAAAATAGGACGCTAGTGGAAATGGCTCGATGTATGCTTATCGATGCTGGAATGCCACACGTATTTTGGGCTGAGGCAGTTGTTGCTGCGAATTATATTCAGAATAGATTACCAGGACGATCGATTTTAACCACTCCGTTTGAAGGTTGGTTTGATTGTAAACCGAAGCTCGATCATATGAGAGTTTTTGGTGCAGAATGCTATTTATGTATTTCGCCACAGAAACGGCATAAGCTTGAAAATAAATCCGTGCATGCATTATTTGTTGGTTATGATACTAAATCGAAAGCTTACAGATGCTATGACACAAAAACAGGAAAAATATTGATTAGCAGAGATGTTCAATTTTTACACAAAAGGACAAAACTGGAAACTAAAATCGTTACTCCAGCACGAAAGAATGGTAAATTGAATAAATCAAATGATTCAATTTGCAATGACGATCACACTGTAATTGTGAGATATGGTATGGATTCTGAACAATCTGAATTGAACTCAATTGAGGTTACACATGATGCTGATGACAGTTTTGCGGACACGGATAAGACATTGCAGCCAAACGCAGTTTCATTTCCGGACAGTGATGCTTATTTTAGTGATGAAGAGATTTTAATGGACACATCGACTGTTGATAATGAAGAGAATACACATGGTAAAAATGATGTACAAAGATCCGGACGCACAAACAAAGGTACATGGACATCAACTAAATTTCAAGATGAAATTTTTTCAGTTAAACAAGCAACAGAAGAACCATTGACATACAATGAGGCAGTTAGCGGTGTGAACAAAGATGAATGGGTTAAAGCGATGGAAGAAGAAATGATTTCACTACGCGATAATAATACATGGGAACTGGTGAATTTGCCCATTAATAGAAAACCTATTGGTTCCAAATGGGTATATAAAATAAAAAGAAATGAAAACATTTGAACCACAGCGATTTAAGGCACGTTTAGTCGCGCAAGGCTTTACTCAAAAATATGGCTTTGATTACGATGAGATTTTTGCTCCAGTCGCACGACAAACGACATTTAGAATTTTGTTGACAGTTGCTGCAAGGAAAGGTATGAAAGTTATTCATTATGATGCAAAAACTGCATTTTTACATGGTGAATTAAAAGAAGAAATATACATGAAGCAGCCACCAGGTTTTATGGATAATGGAAAAGAACTCAAGTTTGTTTTCTTAAACGTAGTCTTTACGGTTTAAAGCAATCAGCACGGGTTTGGAACCAGTCAGTGCATAATGTGTTTTTAAATTCTGGCTTCATACAAAGCAAAAATGATCAATGCCTATACATTCGAAAACAAGGTGAAGACATTTGTTATGTGGTTATTTATGTCGATGATTTGCTTGTGGCGAGCGCAAATGAAAACATGATCAAACAATGTGAACAGGTTTTAAGATCCGAATTTGAATTGAAAAATTTAGGAGAAGTAAGAACATATCTCGGCATACAAGTAGACAAAAATAAAAATGGAATGTTTACTATCAACCAGTCCGTTTATATAAATAAAGTGCTGAAAGAATTCGGAATGCAAAATTCGAAGATTTCTGAAATATCACTGAGTGTTAATTAGAGAAAAGGTGGCGAATCAGAATTATTGCGTGACAACAACGATTATCGTAAGCTGATTGGAAGCCTGTTGTACATATCAACAAATACTAGACCCGATATTGCTGCCAGTGTTGCCATATTATCACAACACGTTTCCGCACCTACACAAGAAGATTGGAACGAGGCAAAACGAATTTTAAAGTATTTGAAAGGAACAGTCTCGTTAACGTTAAATTTAAATGTTCGTGGTGATGAAGCTAAATTGATTGGTTATTCAGATGCCAATTTTGCTGAATGCCGATCAACACGTAAATCTAATGGGAAATTTACGTTCAGTACATTTGGTGCTACAATTAGTTGGCGATGCAAGAAACAAGACATTATTGCACTATCATCAATGGAAGCTGAATATATTGCGCTATGTGATGCAGTGAAAGAAGCAAAATGGTTAAAACGTTTATTGAACGATTTTGGTGTGAAAATTAATGAGCCCATTATACTCTATGAAGACAATCAGAGTTGCCTCAAATTTGCTAATGAGGAGAAATTCTCAAATCGATCGAAGCATATTGACATCAAAACGCATTCAGTTAAGGAGAGTATTGATGCAGTTATAGTTGAATGTGTCTACTGCCCGACAGACGAAATGGTAGCCGATATGATGACAAAACCATTACCAAAACAGAAGATCCAGAAATTTAGAGAGGCTGCCTTCTTATTTGAATGAGGAGAAGTGTGGAAATAATTAATATATTTATTCAGCATTCAAATACTATTGAAACACACTCATTGTGAATTATACATATTTTAGCTGAAAATGATTTCTCATCTTTTCTCTCTCATTCTGAAACGTGTTGTTGTACTACTAACATCGTATGGCGAAGTGTTGTATAAATAAAAATATAAAAACAAGAGTTTATCTTAAATCATCGTGTTTAATTTATTATTATTATACTGTATTTTCTACTGAATTCTACAATTTTGACATATTTTTGCTATTTTTATCCAACATAAGTCGATTTGTAATACCATTCAATTCGAAATTGTTGTAATTGGTACGTAGATTCAATAAAAATAGAAAATAAAAGTATCGTGTAAAATACAGAAAAAATGTGTCGTACGTCTTCAATTAACTGCGTGACACTTAAAATAAAATAATACACAAAATATAAACAAAATGATCATATAATATTCTCTGCGCTCTCACAGTTGTAATTATATTTTTTTAGTGGAATACACTAAAACTTCGTATTACGTTATCTAAATACGGGAATTTCTTTAAATTCACACTAAATATTTTTGAGTATGGATTTGAAAAACTCAATTTATGTATTAAGAAAATCAATTAAACTTAAATTGTTCATAATTTATTAATTTATTTTATAATAACTTACATTTTTGTTAAGGTTGTGAAATAATGAGGCCGTCGTAATAAGGAGGCAAGGTGTATATTATTATTTAATTATGCTGACATCTGGTTATCGACTTACGTTGACGTCATCAGCTAAAAATGAATGTTGCCACCATAGAATTAGATTAAACTAAATAGAATGAATGATAACAGCTGTCAAGTGAGTCTAATTCGGAGGGTAAAAGAGAAAGCATATAAATCAACGGGTCGTAATTAGAATTTGTTCGATCGAAATTAAAAACTACACAAATTCACAATTATTTTTATTCCAATAGAGTACGCATTAATTATTTTTACTTTCGGTAAAATGTACTTAGTATTCCAAAATAAGAGGTAAATATGAAGAGAAAATCACGTAGAATATGTAGGTAGTAATAAGAAAAATGCTACACTGTAATATAACATCTGTTTGCAAAAAGAAAAATTCCAACAACAACAAAAAACCAACATTTTTTAATTAATTTTTTCTGATTTCTAAATTAAAATATGGATAATTTTATAACAATACACTTTCCTTTTAACATTATTTATAGAAAAGTATGAAAAAAAACTTGAGAATTTTTTCTTTTTTTTCTCAAGTTTTTTTTCATGCTTTTCTGCAAGGAAAAAGTTAAAGGAACTCTATTGGGTATGCGCTGTTATACAGTATAAGACGAAATGGCCCCAGGATGAAATTGATTAATTATTCCACTCATTTACGACTGAGGACGATAGATACATATGATGAAACTTAGATTTACTATACCTAATCACAATTAACACAAATCAATAAATTAACATATCTTATCCACAGATAACGTGTGTCTTGAAATGTCAACACTAGAGTAGTGTAATGTATGGCAATACTACCCGGCAAACGAAGAAGTACTTCTGGATGTGATGAAAAATTAATAAAAAAAAAGTTCTTCTTTTCTTGTGAAAATAGATAGGGGGACGGGATAATTTTCATGACTTTTAAAAAACCGCTTTAGATTTGTCTCTTTCCTTCTCATTATTTAAAAGACATGTTATCTCTTTCTTACTACAGATCATTCCACATAAAAAAGTACTTTAAAAGTACTTCTTTGGAACTACTTTTGAAGTAGTTTTTTACCAGCAGTTCAAAAGTACTTCTCTTTCGGTTATTTTCTAAAAGTAGATTATCGCCGGTTAATCAATTAAAATGCATTGTTGTTTTAAAAAAAAATTTAATGACATATTTTGTGTAAATATTAAATGTAATACATATGTAATATATAAATATATAAAATTAATTTTTTCAAATTTATCACCTTTTGCTTAATATATACATATACGTATATTTCTCTCTCTCTCTGGCACTATATCCCATCAAGGGATTTGGCCGCCTCAAATGAGGCTTCGTAATCATATTTTCATTTCGGATAATGAGTGATTAATTCATTGATCCTAAACCAGACGTGAAATTTTTCAGAAATCGAACCCGGGACCTCCGGTCGCTCGAGCAAGCATGCTGACCACTTTGCCACCGGGGCGGCATATACGTACAGTGGTACAATATAGAACTCGCACAGGCAGTAGTTTCCTTCGAAAATACCCGTTGTCGTGTTTGTTAATTGCCCACACCGTTAGCTGACATACAGCCCCAGACCATTATGTTGCCTCCACCATGCTTTACACTTCCAACCATATTTTTTGGCTCCAGCTCTGTATTTGGCTTCCTCCACACTCGACAATTTCCATCTGAACCAGTGATATTGAATTTACTCTCATCTGTAAATACCCATCGACGCCAGTACTCAACTGGCTTATTTACATATTTTTTAGCGAACTTTAATCGTTTTGCTTTCTGCAGAAACAACAAGTCCTTGATATTCCTTTAAATAATCCGTAACTTGTTGGGCACTCACTCTTGGATTTATTTTAATTTTTAATTAATTAAATTAATTAAGGGCGTTAATTTCGATTGGCGGCCGATTTTTGTTTTATTTTGAACACTTTTAGTAATTCCATACCGATCAATAATTCCCTTGATTGTAGATTTAGGTTTATTGACAATATTTGATATTTTTGATAAACTTTTTGTTTGGTTGTGGAGGGTAATAATGATTTTTCTTTCCTCCGTTGTCCAGATTTGCCAGATCGCATGTTTAAACACTTTTAGTATAAACCAGAACAGTAAACCTTAATTTTTCAGTAAACTATTTATTAATGAAAACTGAGATAAATAAAGAGTATTGCAACGAAAGGCAAAAAAAGATACACAATAATGTACAATAGTTTAGTAATAGAATGTACATATTTATGTACTATTATGTAAATAAACTCATCATTTTTGTTTTCTAAGTTTCTTCTAAAATAAATCATTAACCTAATCTAGTTTGTTTTTTAATTTTATTTCGATTATTGTCAATATAACATGCTCTTTAAGAAACAAACTACTACCTGTGCGAGTTCTTTATTGTACAACTGTATATTACCAAACATTAAAAAATATAATGTTTATTTAATAAATCTTTTTCCGTTTGTATATTATTCATTGGCAAATTGCGTAACCCTATCACAAGATTATATTTAATTAACTATATTTAAAATATGGCTCGATTTTAGTATATTTCATTTTGCATATCTTGATTAAAAGTTATCTGTTTAACCTAATGAATTTAAGAAGTAATATCTCATGATTACAATTTACTTAGCTATATTTGAAATATCAGTCTGTTTTATTTTTATAACACAATTCATTTAGTATAATTGTTAAATATATTTTCATTACTTATTACCTACGTATTGTTTTCATATTCATGTGCCTAAATTCATAAAAATATATGTTAATTTTTTTGTTTAATATCTGATTGCTATCTCTTAAATATAATTCATTTGGTATAAATGTTTAATACAAGTTTCATTTAAACATTATACTTTGAAATTTGTTGATATTCAGCTAATATGTACTAAAAATAATTTAATTAAGTTTATGTATAAAAATAATTTAGTTCCTAATAGATATTATTCATTTCACTTTTATCTGTGTATATATTTTACTTCTACATAATTCAGTCGTAAAGTTATAGTAAATTCATAATAATTCGTTATTTCAATATAATAATAATTATTAAATCTTTACAAAATTTTATTAATTTTTTGCCTTAACACAAAACACTTTTGATTACACAAAAAAAAATTGCGACGTAAAAAGTTTGACATATAAAGAAAGGAGCACAAAACTATAAAAGCATTTATATTCATTTCGCTCTACTGCTATTTTATCAAAGAAGTTAAATGTACAGAATGAGCCTAAGCAACTGTCAAGTGTCACAAATGGAGGGTAAAAGAGAAAGCATCTAAATCAACGGGATTACAACAACAACGAAGACTTAGCTCTACTAAAGTATTCGCAAACGTTACGCAAAAACGGTACGGATGTGGTACGTAAAGTATATTTTTGTCACATGAGAAGTGAAACAAATTAGCGAAGACTTTTCTATGTGTTAGTGTCTATAAACTGTTCATAATGTGTACGACAAAAACGTAACATTTATGAGCCGTATTTGCGTATCTTTGGCGAGTCACCTGCGCGTGACTTTTACGCTCGGTTTAATTCGTCTGAACTACTTTATTGTCAAATAAAAAACCAATAATATTTTCATCTTGTATTTATTTAAATAAAATCTATCTTAATTAATAATATAATAATAAAATTAATTTCTAAAGGTATTTGCTTTCTGCCGCATAAAGTAATTATACTTAATTTTAATTCACAAATATTTTATCACATATTAAAAAACTCACATATAATCCAAAAGACTATTTATACCTGAAACACAAAAAAAGCTAATTACAAATTTAAAGCATGAAGCTACGCAGTTTTTCTTACCCTTAATAGGAATGCTCTTACTGGGGCATCACAAATGAACGTCCTTATTTTAAGGCAAAAGTTCAACCAACAATATATTATGATCAATCACCAATAAATTTATTACACACAAAAACTTAAACTACGACTCTATAAAATATAAAATATACAAAGAAAGCAAAATATACTGTAATATGTGATAATAAAAATTAAGTATAGGTGTAGTAGTGTGGTATCAAAATTAACGTGCGTAAACTGTTCGTTTTTTTGCGCCTGGAGGGATTTTTCCTTATGAGAAATACAATGAAGTTAACCGCGTTTTAAATTTAATGTCAAGAATGGTAATATTCCATGGAGATGGTACTATTCTATGGAGAAAACCGAAAAATTTTGCTGAACATCTGACAAAGACAAGAACTAAAATTTACATTAGATCACAACAATTTATTTTATGGTAGAAACAATTGGAGAAATTTTGACATCAACAAAATGTAACCTATAAAACATTTAAAAAACATGAATAATCTTCATTTTGAATGTTTAACAAAGAATTTTATTCTCAAAATTTAATAAAAAATATAATATTATTTTTGAGATGAACGGAATCATTTGATTTTAATATTTTTTTTTATTTTTCGAAAATATATAAAAAATGCTCTACCATAAATATGTAAGGGGAAAATTGTAGCATCAACAAAGTTTAACCTATAAATTATTTAAAAAAATTAAAAATCTTTATTTTTAATGTTTGACAAGATATTACTAATAAATTAAATAATATATAATCGGGACAGGCAGAATCATGTTATTTCATTTCTATATTAAATTCTCGAAAATAAATAAAAAATTGCCCTGCTATAAAATACATAACCTACAAAATAACATAACAATCGCGCATTAAATTATTTTTAATAAAAAAAAATTTCTTCTCGTACACAAGAGTTTAACAAATTTCTTTATTTAAAATATTTTTTTTGACTTGAATCAATTTTTACACGTATATACGAGACGATAATATACGTGAGCGCAATGTTTTATCCATAAAATATTTTAGAAATAAAATTAAAAAGGAGTGGGGATGATTTTTTCGTTTTGCTTGCTTTAAAAAATACTAAACTTTATATTTTTTATGAAAAATTATGGCAACACAACAACAATTTGCTCAGCAAATTCTCAGCAAGCTATAATCGGATGTGCCTTTCTCTCAAATAGTCGATTTATATTTTTGTCTCGTTTTAGTTTTGCTGAGATTTTTGCTGGTAATATTTTTTTCCTGTGGAATAGTACCATAATTGTTGGTGTATAGTGTATACAGAAATAATACGGTATTAATAAAATTTAAAACTGCAAATTTAAGAAAACCGAGAATATTTTTACAATATCTATAAATAGTTAAATATTTTGAGGTTTTTATAGAGCAATTTCATGTGTGTATAGTGATTCAATAATACAGATAAACACAGTACAAATAAAATAGAACTAGTACTTGGTTTCTTGAGCGTTGTGAAAATCAGGAGATTTATCAATTTCAATTTAGTGAAACATTACTTGGGAGAATGAATACCACTCAAATAGTGATACCGTCGGCATTTTCGTCACGGAAGCATTATATAATTAGTGTGTTTAGGGATGAACCTTTATGATGCAAACAAAACGACATCAAAATCAATACCTTGTGATACATAAAATATAAAATTCTGACTAATAACACCTTTTTGTTGTGTAATGTAATTTTGTAAAATTATATTTGAATATAATGTATTTGAGTTTTAATGTATTTGGTGTTTTAATGATTAATTTTCGGAAAAATTTGGAGGTTAAAAATTAATAAGTCAAAATTTTGTAAACAAATAAATAATAATGAATTATGGTTCAGTTCGAATTTTATTCTTTCCTTAAGTTTCTATTGAGTATGCTCTTCATAAGGAAAAATTCATAAGGAAAAGTTTTTTGCATTGGGTATGCGGTGTTATCTTCTCAAGTGCTATATTAAACTGAAGATACAAAACAATAAACAAAAAATAAAAATAAAAACTTCGCGAATGAAAGAGAAAGAAATTTCTTTTTGCCGAAAATCAATATTTTTGTGTCTTTGATATTTTGTAGTACGGAATTTAGTACGACATTTGAGCAGTTTTTTCCACACAGTAAACGTGGAAAAATTGCATACTGGGTACGTGATTGTAATTTTAGAGCGTGAATTAATAAAACATAATGGAATATATTGGTTAATTAATAATTTCGTACAATAATTTCTTTTTTTTGTGCGTTTGAGAAAAAAGAACATGGCGACAGAGAAAATAATTATTGAGTTAGAAAATAAAATAACTAAATTAACCAAGCAACTGTAAAAGCATAATAACATGGAAAATCATGTAATACAGAATATAAACGCAAATATTCCATTATCGAAACCAATTGAATTTGTTTGCGATATACGAGTATCAGCTAATATCAAATATTTTAAAGCTTCATGGAAAATTATGCATTTGCCGGTGGAATTAGCGTGAGCAGCGAAGCAGACAAAATTGCTATATATATTTCTTTCAGCGATTGGCGAGGACTGTTTTAAGCATTATCAAAACAATCCATTAACAGAAGCTGATAAAGTTAGTGCAACGATAGTGTTACAAGCAATAGAAAAATGTGTTAAAAAGTATAAAAATATTAACGTTTTGCATGGTCACACTGATTCAGCTTACATCTTGAGAAACATATCAATTTATGTGCCATGCCGAAAATTTCGAAACCATGAGTTTTTAGCACTAGAACACCATTCTACAAACTATATGGAGAAAACAACCCCATTAACAAGATGTCTAAATCATTCAACATCATCGACGACCTATTCGACTTTAATTTATCAAAGGACAACTTCAAAAATAACCTGAAGTATTATTTTTCAAAATTTTTAAAAGTTAAATTAAAATTGGAATTATATTTTTTTTTTGTTTAAAGTTTTTTCGTTAAATTTTTTAATTTTTTATAAATTTTTGTTTTAAACTAAATAATATTTTATGCTACTTCAGTTTGCGTATATCTTCGCTGTTTAGTTATAGGGTCTATTTTTTAATTCAACCCGAGCAAGCAGGTTTACCCCGGGTAGTGTACACCGAGCAAAGGTTGTACTGGGTAAAATTATCCGGTGCGCATAGAGTAAAAAATTGTTTTTTACTTTGCACACTCTTCGTACACTTACATTAATTTCAGTGTAAAATTTGAAGAACCGAGTAAGCTCGGTATAAGCACAGTTCACAAATAAAAACGCAGTGTGCAGAGTAAAATTACTCAGGTTGAATAAAAAAACACAGAGTATTTTTTGACAGCGCACTGCTTGCTCAGGTTGAATTAAAAAATAGGCCCATAGTTTAGTTATTACCCATATAATTTTGTTATAAATTTCGACAATTTGGTGTAATTAAAATATATTCTGTCGAAAAAGTAAGGGGAATTGGTCAATAAAACATAAAATATTTAGTATTCATTCAAATTTATTGTATCGTCTTCAAAGCAGGCCCCTTCCGAAATAATACACTAACGCCAACCAATAATCCTATCTTCAAAACATTTTTCAAACGCATTTTCCCGAATCAACTTCAGTTCTCGCCGCGAATCCTCTTTTATATCTTCTATCGTTTTGGAAAGAGAAAAAGTCAGTCGGAGCCATATCAGGTGAATACGGTGGTTGTTTGATGATATTTGTTGAGTTTTTAGCCCAGAATTTGTTTACAATGATATCCTTGTGAGATGGTGCATTGTCTTGGTACAAAGTCCATGAGTTTTCTCCCTACAAACCTGGACATTAACCAACCTGGAATTTCGCCTTGTGAGACGGTGGGTTGTCGAGGTGCAAATCATTGAGTATTCTTTCCACAAACCTAGCCTTTTTCAACCAATTTTCTCTCTCAAACGCCGCATAACGCCCAGATAATATTTTTTACTTATCGTCTGACCTTCTGACCAGAGTTACGAGTGCACAATACAACGATAATCAAAGAAAACAGTCACCATTTCCTGGACTTTTGATTGACTTCGATAATTATAATTAACCTTTAAAAATAAAATATTTCTTGTGATTCCTTATCAAAAGACACAAATATTCTCTGTATGCTTTCACGTCGGAATTTTTTAATTGTTATTATACTCTATTTTGAAAAGTTAAAAAATTGCCATGAGTTAAGTTAGAATAGGCCGTGTTTATATCTTCTGAAGGGGCTTTGAATGAGCTTGAATTCGTTCTTTTCAAGTCCTTTCTTATTTATTACGGTTTAAGAGGTACTCAGATTTGAAAACTTCGATATACGTAATACTTAAAAAAAAAAAAAAATCTCAACCGCGTATTCGGCATAATGAGGATTTTGTCTAAAAAAATATCATGGTCTTGAATTAAGTTTTAATTTGAAGATTCTAGATACCACGGATTCAAAGATATTAATATTCCCAAAGAAAAAATAAGTTTTGACATTAGTTCTCGCCGAGTAGATAGATAGATTGTCAAGAAATTTTTGTGCAGTACATAGAAAATAAACCTAACATTTAAAGCTGAAAATAAAGTGGTTGCATAACGCTTGTGTCTCAACCATATGTACTTGGAATAACAAAATTTTCGAAATTTCGTCATCATTAAAGTTATAGATCGTCTTTGAAAAAAATTAATGAAACTGCCGTAAATTTGTGTATATACGAGTATGAGTATTATTATTTTTATCTTTAAATAAATGTTCTTGTTACATCATAATGTGTGATGTTTGCTTTGTTTATATGCAGTTATTTACTTTGTTCAACGATCATTTAGGTTGATACAGTGTTTGTAAGTATTGTTATGATAGTATGTTTTACAGAATATTAAGCAACAGAATTAGATCAGATAACATACAAAAAATAAACAAATCAAAATTCCTTCATGTAACTTTGCTGCATTTTACATTAATGCCCGGTTTTCATTTAAAACATTTTATCACGACAAACCAATGTTATGACAAAATTTAATTTTTATTCTCACAACCTTTAACACCAAAATGTATGTAAATTAATTGTGTGCTCTCTGTTTTGTTTAATTCAAAGCAAAATAACATATGTACTATATAGTCACTTTTGCTGTGTCTGTGCAATGCCTTCTAAACTACAGGCCGCATACACCAAATGATGACGACACGCTATGTCTACGTTGTTGTTGCTTTCTCTAGTTGTTTTGTTAGTGTAAAGATCTTAAAATTATTATTGCGCAGTCTCGGTTTAGACATAAATTGACGTCATGTGCAAAAAATGAGAGTAGTAAGAGGCCTGTAGTTTAGGAGGCATTGGTCTGTGAGTCCTGTGGCTCTCGTCGAATTTTTCGTCTAAAGTTCCGACTAACTAAATTTTAGTGCACACCAGTCGTTCATTCATGGCACAACACTCGTGTGTGACGATTATACAACAGCTTATAAAGTGAATATATATATCGCCATCGAGCAATAAATATATAAGAGAAATCAAGTAGTGCAAATTTTATGAGCAGGTTTTTCCGAGGTTAATCTTATTTTATAGTTTTAATATATTTATATACACAAATTTAATTTTTTTTCTATATATTTAATCCATATATACGAATCTTATAAACATATCGGCGTAATTATTTTATAGTTCATAATTCTCGTTAGACTTATATAGATTGCCAATAGTAAAATAGATTAACCTCGGAAAGTCTACATGAGTCCTCTTATATATAGTTTGCTTTATGATATCGCTCATTTGCTGGAACAGTGACACAACTCAAATTTCACTCATTTCTAAGATATTTGAATCAAACGATACCTAATAATTCATATTTTTATTATGTTGTATCAAATCATACTCACTTGTGTAGTTATTTGTAACAAATTACGTAAACTTCCATATAAAAATCACTCAATTCGCAAAAGAAATTAACATTTTAAGATACTGAAAACTATCCTAAGAAAATTTGCAAAATATTAAATAATTATAAAAATTAAGATCCGATTGAGGATGTAGGAATAGAAAAAAAATTATTTTACTAATCAGAATGCATTTTTGTTTACTTTTGAAAAACGCCGTTTTTACAAACAATTTTGAGCGATATTTTTAAATCGCTCTACTGAAAAATTAAAAATTTTGAGTTGTGTCACTGTTCCAGCAGCCATGGGTCCCTTTTTCCGCTTCGGCTAACACCTTCAATCCTCTCAGAACTTCATCCGATACGTCAGCTATTTGATGAAGCGCCTTAGCCAAAACCTTTGATATATCTGGCTTATCAACAAACTGCTTTATGAAATTTGTCATCATGAGCCTCTTTTTATCGTATCTCTATTTAATCTTCTCCGTAGCCACACTATGTTTGCCTCAGTTACTGCGATATGACGAACTAATGTGGCAGCTTCTCCTGTTAAAAGTTTATGATATTTAAAGGAAAAATAATTTAATTCTTAGGCAAAATAATTTTGGAGAAACAATACATTTATAATATTCGACTTCTTTAAATAAAAGTTTGTGCAATTGCACATACATCTTAGGAAAAAATAAATAAATATTTTGTATACATATTCATATTTGTTCTTCTTCCTTCAATTCCCCTTTCCACATTTCTACTAAATAAATAACAAACTGAAATCAAACTAAATTCAAATTTATCAACTATAAACGCGAGTTTCTTCTAGTTCCTATCGAACATCAGCTTTCCTAAAAAAAATTATCTGCTGCTGTTTTTTTAACGAAATAATATTTTACATTATAATAAGCTCCTATAATTTAATAATATTCTTACTTCCTAGACTATATTTATAAATTGGGGCCCTTTTATGAAATTTTATCAATCTCAGATTTTTTCGGTATCAAAACCAAACGATGCAAGAATAAATAAATAAAAAAGTGCAACGCTGAACTAGTTTACGTCATCGACGGTATTCCACACTAAGAATAAGTTTATAAAACAAAAATGTCTAGTTCATACACTAGTTCAAGGTCGATTTTGTTCATATGCGTTTTTAAAATACACACTCATAAAGACAAGAAAAAATTAACACGTGTATGCTTCCTTAGATTTAATATTAAAAAAAATATAATCTACATGTTTATTATCAATACTATCAATTATCCACGGATTAACAAATTATCGCTTAATAATACGAATAACAATGTTGCATATACATAACTCGAAAAAAATTATTTTGATTAAATTTAAAACAATAATAATAAGTCTTATTTACAATTACTTCATTAAAAAGAAGTTATTTTAAATAAGACTTATTATTATTGTTTCTCTCGTATCATAAAATATTTTCACAGTTCATTCATAAGGTACATACTCGTAGGTAATATGACACAAAACATAATTTTGTTTTAAAAGAACACAAAACAAAAAAAATAATATTTTACGAAAAGCAAAAACTAAAAACCATTGAAGAAATTCAAACTTGATCTTGCTTCTTGTTTACGTTTTTATTCAACAAGTATATGCACATACTTCAACATGTGCATCCAGCATGTGCAAATCGTCGAAAATAAAGATCGATAAAAAAATTTAAAGTTCGTAAAATTTTGTTCATGTTACGTTAGATGTCTCATAAGATTGTTGTCTTAGCTAAACTTTTTAATGAAAAAAGTGTCCGCATGGTGTGGTTACTGTGCATTGGTTCCATCTTTTAAAAAAAATTTGGCGAAAAAATGTATATCAGATCGGCAATATTATATTTGGTTATGTCAAGAAGTTGTATTGCTTCACTGTTGGTATGTTGCAGTAACCTTCTTTCATGTTTGATGGCAAATTCCAGGATCACTTCATCAATCCGTTTAACATTTAGGTCTTTGTGTAATTCCTCGTTGGTTACGTAGTGGTAAGCATTCGTTATTGTACGTAGACATTTGTTTTGACAACGTTGAATAATTAAACGATTTGATTGTTTAGTACAGCCTCAGAGCTGGATACCATACGTCCAAATTGGTTTAATTATCGATTCGTAGATCAGGCGTTTACAGTACAGGCTAAGCTTAGAATGTCTTCCTATTAGCCAGTAAATCTCACGTTGTTTCATTTTCATTTGCTCTGCTTTTTGTCTAACGTGATATTTCCAGTTCAATCTTAAATCGAGATGCAATCCGAGATATTTTGCAGATTCAGCTTGGGGAATTTGGACCCCATTGAGAAATGTATGGATGTTGCTATTTTTGTGCCGCAACGTGTATGTTACATGTGCTGATTTCAGCTCGTTACGCTTTATTTTCCAATCCCTGGTCCATTGGCTGATTTTATCGAGTGCGTGTTGTAAGTATTCTACTGCTTCGTTCTGTGATTCGCTTGATGCCAATACTGCGGTATCATCAGCAAAAGTTCCAATGAAGGTTGTTTCCGTTGTCGGTATATCAGAAGTGTAAAGTAGATATAGGATGGGTCCTAATACGCTACCCTGGGGCACCCCTTCTATGGCTGGGTACAAGTTCGAGTATGTTTCTTCATGTGATACTCTAAATATTCGTTTGGAGAGATACGACTCGAGCAATTGGCAGTAATTTTTGGCACTAATTTACTTATCTTGTAGATAAGACCCTCATGCCACACTCTATCGAGCCTGTGATACATCTAGAAATACGGCAGGGTAATATTTCTTCTCTTCAAGTGCTTGTTCTATCTTTGCAGTCACGCGATGAACTTGATCAATTGTCGAATGTTTATTCCTGAATACAAACTGGAAGTCAGGTATAATGATCATTGGTCTTAGTCGTTTCAATAACAACTTCTCAAACAATTTTGAAATAGTAGGTAACAAAGAGATCAGCCTGTATGAGCCCATTTGCTCGGCTGGTTTGTCTGGTTTTTTATCATGATTATTTGTGCAACCTTGAAACACTCAGGCACATATGTAAGTCGAAAGCAAGCATTATATATATATATATATATATATATATATATATATATATATATATATATATATATATATATATATATATATATATATATATATATATGTTAACATAGTCACTGCTCTCTTTGATAACTCCTTAAACATCCTTGGCGAAATGTCATCAATTCCAGGTGACTTTTTGGGATTCAGATTCATGTCTATTTCTTGTGCAATTTCAAGTGGGGTGATACTTCTGATATTTGATGGAGATCTATAGACTGGTTTAGGATCAATCCTAGATTGTATGTCGTGTGGTTGAAATACTGATGCCAAATGTTGTGCAAACAGTTCAGCTTTTTCTTCGTTACGTCGCACCCATTCTCCATTTATGTTCCTTATAGATGGCACTTGGATTATTGACCTCTTGAATCTTTTAGTAGCTTTCCAAAGAGAATAATTTTTGTCAGCTTCAGGACCCAGTTCTTTCAAATAATATTCAGTACAAGCTTCTTTATGTTCTTTAATTAATCGGTTAACTTTATTATTTACCCGACTAAATTATCTTTGGTCAATAATGTTTCTGGTTCTATGCCATATGCGTCTTTTAGTACGCCTTTCTTTTATCAGTTCTCGAATCGCCAGGGGGTAGTTGATCTCTTGTACGACTTTCTCACCTAATACGGGTGTAGTCTCTTTAGCTGCATCACGCATGGAGTTAATAAAATATTTAGTTTGTAATTCAAGTTCTTGTTTAGTTTTAAGACTAACTTTTAACTCAATTAGAGTGTCCAGTTTCTCTCTAAATATTTCCCAATCAGTAAATTTATTAGTAAGGTTAAGTTTGGTTTTCTTTCTTATGACTAATGTACTCAGAGTCATTTAGACCGGTGTGTGATCGGAAGTAAGGTCGTCAATGCCTTCGACTTCAATGTAATTTGAGGCTATTCCTTTTGAGATATAAAAGTCAATCAAATCAGGAACTTTGTTTATGTTTGTAGGCCAATAGGTAGGTTTACGCGATGAGTGATATTCCCAACCAGACATTTCTATTGCACTTAGGAGTTCTTTTCCTTTTCCTGGTGTTATGAGTCGAGATTCCCACGCAGTATGTTTGACGTTGTAGTCACCTCCTATAATAAACCTTGGTGCAAGTTTATTAAAAATGTTGACATACTGATTTTTTACGATATTATGTCTTGGTGGGCAGTAGATCGCCCCTGAAATTAGTTCAGCACCACCATGGTTAATCGTTAATACGGTAGCTTGCATAAATGGTTCCTTAATTTCTTCTTGTTAGAAATGTAGGATATTTTGTTTGATTAAGATTGCTGTCCCTCCTCGAGTACGACCACTTGGATGCAATGTCCAATAGGTTCTATATCCTGTAATTTTGATAAAGTTTTTCTCCGTAAAGTGCGTCTCTGATATTAAAGCTACATATATGTTGTTGGTTCTTAGAAATACTTCTAGTTCTTGAGTTCTTGCATTAAGCCCGTTAGCATTCCAGGTAATTATACGTAGGAACGTTACAGACATTTACTTTTTATGTTTTAGCGGTTTGTTTGGTGGCTTGGAATTATCTTCCAGTTTATCCACCCTGTTATTAAGCTGGCTGAAATTTTGTCTCATTTCTGCCTGAAATTCGGTGAGCATTTTCATTATATTATTAATGGTTGGCTCGTTGGGCACAGGCTTCTGCCTGCTTACTTGATTTGAATTATTTTTTGAGGTTTTGGTCACCTGGGCGTAGGAAACCCCCTCTCTAATAGTATCATATTGTTGGTTTGACTTTTGCTGTAGGCGCTCTGCTACTGTTATTTTTCTCGGTAGTTGAGCATTTAGTTTTTTCTGATACTCCAGGCATCCTTTATAGCTAGCCGGATGACCTTTTTCTCCGCACAGTGCACAAGTTGGTATAACATTTCGCGGCTTTTGACATTGTTTTGTTTGATGATTCTCTGCACATTTGACACATTTGGCTTGCCTATTGCAGAAGTTCTTCGTGTGTCCTAACTGTTGGCAATTTGTACACTGAGGTATACGTATTACCTTTTTAGGTGGTTCAATAGACACCTTGTAATATAGCAGGTTCTTAATTTCGTATATGTCCTTATTGTTTTCCCCCTGCAACAGGTCTACGTAAAACAATGACAAGTGTCTAATAATTTTTTCATTATTAATTGCCGACTTTTTATGAACGTTAGTAATGTTGGTTACTTTATGACCATGGTCCTCGATTGCCGCTTTGATCTCTTCGCGATTGGTAGATGACGGTGAACCTCGTATTACGATTCTATACCATCTTTCACTTTTGAGCTGATAAGTATGGTATTCCATCTTTAAAGTGTACTATTCTTGTTATTGGATTCAGTGTCTTTTATATCGCTTAGTAGTTTTTTAATTTTACGGTAGTCATTTTCAGACTGCGTTGTTATTTTGATATCGTTATTGGATATTGCTTTAAACTGAGCAGGTTTCTCTGTCACTGCCAATACTTGAGTTCTGAGTATATTAAAATCTCTAACGTTTTTGACATTGATTGGTGGTGGTAAGGGCTCCTTTTTGTGTGCTTGTTGTGGTTGTTTTGGTATTTCGTTATCTTGCGGTAGAAATATCCGTGGTGATGGCGTTTTTGAGAGTTTCCTCTTTTTATTTATATTTAGTTTATTTTGTCTAGGTTGGGTTTTTTTCTCAAGTTCCTCTCCATCCGTAAAGTAGTCATTGGTTACACTTTGTAGGCTCTGACTTCTAACACTAGTAGACGTAGAAGGTTTATTTTGCCTTTCTAGTGTTTCGATTCTGTTTTGTAAGTTTACCAAAATATCTTGGTATTTATTACATTCATGTATGAGTTACAACCTAACCCTTGTCCTTAGTTCATTATTCTGGCGCTCAAGCGAGGCTAATTTTGATGTCATTTCATTGCCGTCTTGAGGCATACGGTGTTTTTTCGTTAATGTTAGAGAATGCATGAGTTCTAATGGAGATATGGGGCTTATACTTCTATCTGCTCCAGTAGCTAAGCTTGCCACTACTAAAGCATTGCGGTCGTTGGATATCGACGACTGGAAGCCCGCTCACTCACTTTCCGAAGTCGCCGGTACTTGGCATCCTAATCCCTGCAACGTAGCATTATTTTTCTTCTGATCTGCCATGATTGGTTTATTGTTCGAGATTCCTTCCCCTAGCCAGTTTTGGCGGATGGTAGTTTTTTTCCCACCTACTCTCCGGCAAGCCGGTTAAAGAGCATTCCCCTATCCGCCACCTGGAGACGCGCCACGATGGAAATTTGGCATCTACACACGGGAAAAAATTAAAATTTATCAATTTCCACGTTATTTCTAATCAGCGATTGATAAATCGGAACTAAGTTTGCAGTTTTTAACCAAATTCAGGCCTGTTTTGGTAACTGAACATTAGGGACATCTATCAAAACTGGTATGAACTAATCATTATTTTAGTTAGGGTGTTTTCCAAACACCGATTTATTACAGATTTATTAACTTATTTGACGCTATCTTCCAATTCATTCCAATTCATTGTGCCGACTTATTTGTGACATAGTAACAAAAAACAACACGTAACATCTATTATATGGAATACAAAATGTCTTGAAATGTTGGTCATTGCCAATACATTTGAAAATAAAAACTGCATGTATTACATTTAGTCAAGACATATTTTTAGAGACATTTCTGTGTAGACGCACTTATTCAAATAAGTCTCATCGCGAGGTGATTTATTTGAATAAGTCGGTGTCCACAAATACGTCGGTGTTTGGAAAACAGCCTTAGTCGGAAATTTGTTGCTGGAGTTGTCCGCCAAAATTAAAATTTGGTAGCTAATATTTTGAAATAATGTAGGTTTAGGTTAGGTTTCAGTGGTTGACACTTAGGCCATTGTTGGCCCATTGTGATACCACGCATTCACCGCACATCATTAACCCATTCACTTATTCACATAATTACAGTATACCCATTGCATATTGCAAGCTCTATGTCAATCTGTAAATTGACATGGACGTTGGATCGGCGCTGATTTCTGCACTCCATCAGAGGGTCTTAGTTGTGTTTATTAACATCACCGATTGTAATCGATGATGAAAATTCGATTTGCATCTAGCCTCTGATGGGAATCGGACCCAATACCTCCTGGTCCAAGTGCCGAAGCTTAAACCACTGCACCACTTGTCCGGTTTGAAATATTGTAACAAACTATAAATTCGAATTATCTATTGTAACTACAACCACAGAAATAATTAAAGTTAATCTTTAATTAATAATTTTGTACGGAGGGTGAGTGTAATCATGATAAATGAAGCCCGAAAAAATATTTGAATATATGTATTTTGAAATTTCATAATAATAAATATTTCTTATATTTTTACTAAAATACTACTACTTAGTCGAAATGGCGAATTGATTTGAATTGTCTCTAAATGGCAAATCGATCTAAAATTAAGGTATCTAATGATCAATTCTTTTCGGTTTCCAAAAATAACAATTTTATTTTGTCAATTTTGTATTTCTTGGTAATTTTATTCTGACCACAAATTTTTCTTATCGAAAACCTTTTTTTGTATCAGAGCAGATACAAATAGTACACTGCGCATACAATACAGAGCAGTACAAAAATTGTATTTTAAAGAATCAAATCAACTTGGAGAAATTATTTTAATATTTATGTATATAGTATGTATCCAAAAAGAAATCTAACGGCTAAGAATGTAAAACCTTCAAATTAAAAACAATAAAATAAATCAAACAAACAATTTATTTCATTATATAATATTTTTAATTTTGAAATTTTAAAAACAACAAACAGGATTCTTTGCCTCTACTTCAAAGTTTACAAAAAACTAATTTTTCAAAACAGAAAAAGTATTTTATTCACCAGTATATGGTGAATAAAGATTACAATTCTCTATTCAGCCATTCCACACTTTGATTCTTTCGTCGTGATTCTTTTGTCGTTTCCTTCCTCTTCATCAACAAACTAAAAACAGTTTGTGGGTGACGGGGAGGAAAACGACGAAAGAATCACGACGAAAGAATCAAAGTGTGGAACCGCAGATTTGCATTAAAATATTTTTATTTTCCTTGATCATCCCTCTCGAAAACCAGAAATACCGAATACAACGTAACTACGAAAATATTGGACATATGGGAAGTCATGATAAATATTCAAGTACCGTTTCTAAGAGCGTGTTTCAATTGGTTTAAATACCGCATAAAAAGTTAAAAATTGTGGTGAATAAAAATGTCAAACTTTTTATCCGCTTCAAGAGCTGATAAAATTTTTATATAGAAAAAATTTGGCTAACAAAAATATTTGTTTGTAACCAGAAATTTGTCAAGCACAAATTTTGAGAAAAATCGTAATGATTTAGATGTAAACTAACCATAATTAACTAATATACATTTAAATAGTATTTATTTTAAATATTTTCATATTTAAATTTGCTATATACCTTCATAATTACACATAAAATAAGCAACCATATTTTTGTCAAAATTTTAACCAATTGAAACAGATAAAAAGTTAAAAAGTTAAAAAAAAATTACCACGAATTTTTTTTTAACTTTTTAACTTTTTATGCGGCATTTAAACCAATTGAAACACGACCTAACAAAACGAAAATAATTAGATTCGTAAATTACTACGAAAAGATAAAATATATGATTACTTCTCTGTAAACATATTTAAACATTTTATCAAATCCGAATGATCCTTTATATTTTACACCCGAAATACAAACACCTTTTACATGTACGAGATAGAAGTTTATAGAACACCCATCCATGCTTATTATACAATGCTGGGGAAAAAATTGGGCAAACATATTTTATTGCAAATTCGAGTCTTTTTTTGCTTAAATTACAAAACTTTTGAACGCAATTGGCTTATTGTGTCATTTTAAATACATGTATGACGTAATATTTAAAAAAAAAAAAAAAAATTACCTGTAATTTTGGGGAAAACCCCCGAAAAATGCCAAAATATTCAAAATACATACGTTGATTGGAGTTAAAGTAATGGAATAAATTAAACACTTATCTTTTAATTTTGTTTTTACTTTTTATTGATTTATAAAAGTTCTATCTTTAATATTAATATTTTGGCGGAACGCCATTTGCTTTTATTACAGCGATACACCTCCGATTCATTGAATTTGATAATTTTTTCAAAGTCGTAGGAGGTATGGATTCCAAATCGTCATCAATAAACTTTTTAAAGCTTGAATTGATTCTGGACGCTTGCTTGCTACTTCTAGCTTCATTATAGACTAAAAAATTTCAATGGGATTTAAGTCTGGACTATATGGGGGCCAGCTCAACACATCGATACTTCTTTCTTCGAAGTACTTGTTTACCTTTAAATGAAGAGATAAGAAAAAAGCAACTTTTTAACATATTATTTATGTTTATCTGAAAGCCAATTTTTCTATCTACAATTCAAATTTAATAACTCACCACTTTGGCGGAATGGCACTGATCGTTGTCCTGTTGAAAAATAAATTTGCAAGTCTCGCCAAAAAGCTTTAATACAGAAGGCTCAAATTCGTTGTGTAGGACCTGTAGATGAACAGCGGCTGTACTGCTGGAACTAAGGAAGCACAATCCACCAGTTTCATTTCCTTAAAAGCATCCCCAGATCATAACTTCTTAATTTTTCGGTGTAAGCCTCTCGCCCGGTTTTCTTACGAGAATTCTTCAATCTCCAACATGCAGCTTGAATTTTGATTCATCGGGGAAAATTATATCATTCCACATCTCTGGAGTCCAAGAAATATGCTCCTGCGCCCATAGCAAAAGTTGTTTTTTCACTAATAATGTGAATTCAAGCTTCTGGACTGGTTTAAGTGCTCTCAAACCAGCTTTAACAAGTTTTTTTCTCACTAAGCTGGCTGAAATTTCCCGTTGCTCGCTAAACATCCCGTCTTATGTCCGATGAAGTTTTAAAACGGTTCCGACGACATTCTAATATTATGAAACGATCTTCCACTGGCGTTGTCTTTCTGGGCCTTCCAGAGCCTTTCTTTCTTTGTGTACTGCCCATCTTTCGCAATTTTTTAATATTCCACGCGACAGTACTTTTAGGAATGTTGATTCTTTCTGCTATTTCACGCGTGGTTAAATTTTCTCGCGCCCAAATCAACACATTGCTTTTTCACTGCTCACTAACTTTTCCCATTTTTTTAACTAAAATTGCAGTTTATTCTTTATTTGACTAGAATCACTTACAGAATAACTTAATCTTACTTACAAAATATGCACTATTTATACTCAAAAAAAAAAAAAAATTACAGGCAATAAAATATCTGCACCCTAATGCCGGCCAAGAACGGTAGGCGTAAAATAAAATAATTGCTTGACCAATTTTTTTGCACATCAGTTGCGGGGTTGTACCGGTGTAATAAAAACAAAAGGCGGTCCAACAAAATATTAATATTAAAGATAAAACTTCTATAAATCAATAAAAAACAAAAAAAAAAAAATCAAAAAATAAGTATTTAATTTATTCCATTACTTTAACTCCAATCAACGTATTTTGAATATTTTGGCATTTTTCGGGGTTTTTTCCCCTAAATTGCAGGTATTTTTTTTTTCAAAAAATTACGTCATACATGTATTTAAAATGAAACAATAAGCCAATTGCGTTCAAAAGTTATGTAGTTTTAGCAAAAAAAGACTCCAATTTGCAATAAAATATGTTTGCCCATTTTTTTCCCAGCACAGTATGTGTAGTGTTTACTCACTTTACATCAAGTTATAGTGGAAAATTATTCAAGATTATTTATGTTGTGTTTGAAAATTTTATATACGAAAAACTTTTCGAATTTCGTCATGAGATTAATTACACGTAAACATCCGAAACAAAAAAATTAATCACTGTAAACGCATATACATATCAAGCTCTTGAGACAATTGAGAATCAAATTGATATAGAATTTATTATCAATATTTGCAATAAAATATAATATCAAATTTCGAAACTTGTGGAAAAATAATAGTTTCGCTATAAATACTTTAAAACGCAGAAAAACAATAGAATTTATGTGTGATATTCAAGACAAACACAATAAGAAATTGTTGTGAAAAACTACATTCGTCCTTGGAGGAATAGAGAAAAATAAAAATCCTAAAAGCGTTTCTGTCGTCGTTCTCTATTTCTATTTTGCAAAGCTTCTTTATTTATTTATCCATAGGCTTTTTTAAATTTTTAATTTTTTTTCCATTTTTACGGCGCCATTGATTCATCCTAATAATTGTTTATGGTAGTAGTTGAGATAGCGTAGTTGAAAACAAGTAAAATAAAGTAATTAATTTTAGATTTAAATAGTTTAGGCGCCATGAATTCTAACTAATAAACATTCCGAATTAAGGAAAAAGAGTAATTAATATCATCAAATAGAAACAGACTTATTTCTAATTTGCCTGTTCGTTTTAAACTAACTAAATCATTAATTATATTACATCCGTTTACACTTTCCGTTTCCTAATTAAAAGTTTTATTGTTTCAACTCAAATCAATGACAGATATACTCATACATAATAGTTTGCTTTCTAGATTTTCTTTGTATTGTGGTAAAAATAATTTTCTTTCATTCAACCTGTATAACAGCTGGCCACTTAAGTTCAGGAAAAATTTATTGGTTTTTATTTTTAGTTGTTTTAAGCAAAACCTTTAGCTACACAGAATAGCTAGTTATAAGTTATAAGAAATTTTAAGCCGACGCCTAGAGAAAAAGTATTCAACCGCAAATATATTCGTTCGACTGGAAGATTCCGCTTTTTTCGTTGGTTGTCCAGTTTTTCCTATAGTTGTCACTTCTTCACCTGAACTGCATTCATGTGAATTTAATTAGCAAAAATTAAATTTTATTAATTTTATTTTGGAAATATGTATTAAATACTTTAGTGTTACATACACTGTCCCAAAATAACTCCATGTCTATTATATAAAAGAAATCTTTAATTTCGGAAAAAGAGATGGAACAAAGGTAAACAAAATTTAAATAAATCGGAACTAGCCCAGCAGGATTAGGTAGAACCATAATGAACAAAACGTGCCTGAAAGAGTGGGTTAGTATGTGATCTGTTTAAATATGTGTGTTTATACACAACTTTACAATTCTTTTTTTTATGGAAAAAAATTTCGGACGACTGCAAATTAAGCATTCCAGGTACAAAGGATGGCCCACCACGTATTCAGACGTGTTCACTTTCAGAAAGCAGAGTAGAGAGAGTACACAGTCGCTTGGCGACAAGACGTTGAGCTTTTAAATTTATTTGATGCTCAATTTAAAATTTTAGTAAAATAATTCTGATACCACTCAACACAGGCACCCAGAAACTACTAATAATAAATAAGTACAATATGTACATGAGATTATCTATTTGAAAAACAAATATAATTATAAAAATGGAGAGGTGAATATGCTGTTTCCAACACTGCACTTTCTTCTACCACGAATGTACACAGATCTCGAATATTTTAAGCGATTTCTAATGTAAACAATTTTGGTAAAAACGGTCTTTTATAATTAAAAGTCATTATTTCCTCTAAAAATTTCAGAAAACCAACGAGATCAACCCTTGTTGAAAATTTGATCTTTAAAGTTATTTAAATCTTTTAACTCTTTGACTTTTTTGTAAATGCTATACTTTTTTATAACCACTTTTTGAATTTTTGTCATAATGTTTACAAGAATTTTAAAAGCTACTTAGGAAGTTGCTACTTCCGGAACACAGATTTCACATTTCGCAAGGATCACCCAATTTATGGAAAAAGCAATTTTTGAAATTTCACCTGAATAGTCAGCTTTGACTGTAGAGATGCTCGATTTTGGCGAAATAAAGTCAAAATTCTCCATTCCCGGTTAAATAAAAACAAAATGATCTGAACTAGAAAAATTCTCCGGGATCTCTCAACTTATGGAAAAAGTTTCACCCTGATCAGTTGTTAATCTACCAGTTAATTCTTCTTTTAAATTTTTTTTATAAATAAAATGTTTATTTTAATTTATAAGTAATTGTATTAGCATAAATTAAAGCTATGCAAATTAAGTTATTGAAGCTTCTATGTAAAATCAGCGAGGGTTGAGACATTTCGTAAATAGCGATTACAAAAGTAAGTTTCTTATTCGTTTATGATTTGGTAGTTTAAATTCGAAATATATTGAATTAGCAAAATAAAATATGTATATTTATATTTTTTGTGCTATTTCTATTAATTTCTTATATTCTTCTGTTGTATAATATATTGCGAAAAAATAATAAATTCAAATTAAAACTTCCCTTCTACCGTTTTCCTATGCGTTTTGACATATAAATGAATTTAAACCACCATTTGCACGGGCGACTACGACGCCTCTAGCTGTGCTTTAAAGGCGAATTAATACGCGCCCCCGTGGATTCTTTCTCTACAAGCCCCATACCTGCTTTTCTCTGTTACTTGATATCTACTACGGCTTCACATGATTATATCTAAATTAAGAAGTTTGAAATTCGTAATTATTTCGTTTATTTAAAGTTTTTTCGGCTTTTTATTGACAAAATATTATTTCTAATTACATTCACAATATGTTTACGACTTGTTAGTTAGTGAAAACAAAGAGGCCATCTACTCACAATATATCTACCATAAAAAGTAAAAAAAATTCACTCTGCCCCCATTTTTGTAATCGTTGTGTATCTTTACACAAGTAGCCTGGAGTTAAAAAGAATCCATCTTTCCTTGGCCAAAATCGCAAATAGAGTCTCTCAGTCAAATTTTAGGTATAGTAAAAGACTATATCTAAAATTTGACTGAGAGACTCCATTTGCGATTTTGGCTAAGGGAAGGTGGATTCTCTCACTATAAATTTCATACTAAATTTTCTCTGTTCATTAACCGTTTGAGTCCCAAGCAGCGCGATCGTGCTTTTGAGATTTTATGTCGAGAAAACCCACATAAAAATAATAGAAAAAGTAACAAAACGAAAACCAAATTTTTTACGAATGTTAACTTTGTTGGGTTGCATTAATATCAACGATTGTGTATGATATTCATATTGTGACAACAAAGTGCTATTTAAAATTTTTAACCAAATTTTAATTTTTTATTTTCTTTTAAATTAATTAACATTTTTTTCTATTCTAAGTTCTTGTACATAATTTTATCTAATAATGAGCTAAAAAATAAACGTGCATTTATTATATAAATATTGCTTAGGTTGCTGTGTTAACTCTTTTAATCTTCATAATAAAATGAAGGACGCACAATAACGAACTTATTAAAGTATTTTTAACAAATAACAAAAGTAATAATACAAAAAATACAGTAAAACCTCGATTTAACGAATTAATTGGAGAGTCCGTTAAATCCGAATGTTTTAAAATTTAATGGACTATGGATTTTCCCATCATAATCAGTTAAGAATTGAACGAGTTCCGTCGCAGATGGCCATATTCTAGAACTTCTTCCAAAAATCATTTATTAATACCATTTCCATCCAACACACCCAATCTCATCATACTCAGTTAAGAATTGGTCGAGTTCCGTCCCAGGTGGCTGTATTCCAGAACTTCCACCAAAATCCATTTAAGAATCCCAATTCCATCCAACATACCCAATCCCATCATAATCGATAACCAAAAAATGGAAATTAAAAAAATTCTCCGTTAAATCGAGGGTTTATTTTATTATTCAAACAGCGAATTGATCCGATTGCGATTCATCGATATAAAATAAACAAAGCGCTATCGCGCCGCTTGCTATTTTCAAGTTCAAGTCAGCAATTACATAATTTTAATCGTTCCATTACCCTCTAAATGGCGAAGATAGTCTTTACATAATTTACATTAATGTTTTGGAACATTATCTTTTTGAAAGAAAATGTTGACTCTAAAGTCGAACTCCTGAAGGTATTGAATGGTTCTCCAAAATTTGTCGGTACCCTTCTTTTCTTAGTATTTCGTCAATTTTCACAACATCGCCTACACTAGGACCAGCAAAATAGATCCAACTGATCACTGAACTACCTCCATGATTTACGGCACCGGCAATACATTCTTTACTGGCACTTCTCACGAATATTCGCCTTCGGGTACCGAACATTCAAAATTGGACTCATCCGTCCATAAAATCTTGTTGCAATCTTCTATCGTCCAATGATGGCATTCACGGGCCCATTTAAGTCGCCTTTGCTTGTTTTGTTTACGTAGTAATAGTTTTTTAATAGCAACACGTCCATGGAGTCCGGCTTCCTGTAGACAACGTTTAACCGTAGAAACACTAACTGGTTTTGATTGGCCAACATTTAATTCTGCGGTTATTTCCGGGGCTGTTTTGCGTCTATTCATCTTGCTAGTAATCACTATTCTATGATCATCTGCAGAAATTGCTCTTGGACTTCCATGAGTTCCACTACGTCTTTTATTAAAAAACTGACACTTCCCCGATATTTTTTAACATTATAATTGAACGTGTTCTAATTCCATTTTTTGGCAATCTGTCAATTACTTATGTTATGGCCAGCTGTATGGTAAGCTATTATAAGCGCACGTGTTTCAGTACTAAGTTCTCTTGTTGGAGGCATTTTAAATAATTGTCACTCTATATTTCGCTTACAAACTTTAAAAAAAACAATTTAAACATCATAACCTAGAATAAACCCGACTGATAATTTTTTCTGGAAATTCCTACAGACTATTATTGTAATTGTAACGTAATAAACAGATTACGACAATCCGACCAAGCGCAGGTAGAGGGTAGTAAAATTAACCCTATATCATTGGTAGTTATACAGGGTGCTTGGCAGGTGGACCGACAACGTTTTATGACAGATTAAGGGAGTCATTTGGGAGCTTTCATCCCATGGAACGGATGTCCTAAGTCTCACGGTAACTGAGATATGATATTTTTAATTTTTTTTTTTTAATTACCGAAAATCTCACCTTTAAATGGTCATAACTTTTTGTTTTTAGACATAAAGACACGAAATAACTTTTATTGTATTCGGCAGTGTGATTTTATTCTAAATAAATCATTATCTAATACAATCGGTGTAAGAAAAATGAGTTATGGGCTTCCAAATCCTAAAAAATGTTAAAAGTATAAAAAAACTAGCAATTGTTCTGAAATAACTTTTGTTTTAAAAACTTCTCTAGTTTATGCCCTTTCCAACGGTATGCTACATGTCATAGAAATCATTTAGTTTGTGGTCAACTTAAGACATACTATTTCGCCGGGGCCAGGTTTAAGAATATACCTTTTATGTTATTGATACATTTTTAATCAACTTCATTTATTAAATTTGGTTTAAATGACTTCCTCCACTCCGTATGCATGCAAGGTACATTTTTCTTATCTCCAAGGTTGTTGTGCGAGATTTTACATTTTTTTTAAATGCGGCGCTTATCATTTCAATTAAAATTTCTATTGTGGATACTTTTGCTGCGTACAGTAATTGCCTAGCAGATCCCAAGATGTGGAAATTCAAGGGTGTGAAGTCTGGGGACCGTGCGGGCCATGAAACAGGGCCACCTTTACCAATCCATGAGATTGTGAATGAATCATCTAAGTATTCTCGTACCGTTCGTTGGTTATGTGCCCGACAGAATCCTTGTCAAAATTTTATATTATTCTTCTATCGACTGCAACATATCGACTGCAACATTATATATATATAACGGATTTTATATTACATTTAAATAGCTGAGTGTGAGTTAACCAATTTAAATTTACATAATTGTAAATAGTAGTATTCCATACTGTCTATAGTATTCCATACTGGAAGGTAATTGATGAACTCATTATGAATCTTTCTTGAAGTCTCAAATGAACTTTCTTCTGTGACCAGGACTAAAGTCATTTATATATTTAATGAAGTTTTACGTTATCCAACGAATAGTGTTCATAAGGAATTTTCTGTATAACGCATTAGTGAATTCATCGACGATTTTTGTAGAGAAGTCACTGAGATAGTGATAAGGCAGTTCTTACGGAAATTCATGTAAGCAGTGTGATATAATCTATTGAGGGGGCATTTTGAATGGTTGTTATAATTAATATTTTATGTTTTAACCCTTTGCACTCGTATGTCACTCTGAAAGTGACATTATAAATTTAGTCTAACGCTCGCATATCAGTCTGTAGACCAAACAAAAAAGTACCACACTGTAAAAGATTACAAAAATTAAAATATTTTATAATAATAATAAATGAAATTTTGGGTTATTCTGGATTGATAGCCAGATGGTATTTTTACATCAAGGTGAGGTTATCAAGATGATGGAAGTTTGGTTTCGAACTAATGAAACATTGAATTTTTTGAATTAAAAAATTCGGTCGTCTCATCAGACTGCAGTGGCCAAACTACAAAAATATTGAAAATACTTTGAACTTTCATACAAAGTATAATCACAATGCCTTAGCGAATTTTAATGATTCGCTACGCAATTGCCAACCCCTTGGTAACCTCGAATTTTATTGTATTTAACGCATACATGTGATTTCTATATGAAATTTTGGGTTATTCTGGATTTATAGCCAGATGGTATTTGCAGTCTGATGAGACGACCGAATTTTTTAATTCAAAAAATTCAATGTTTCATTAGTTCGAAACCAAACTTCCATCATCTTGATAACCTCACCTTGATGTAATAATAAATGAAATAAATATCATACATTCAATTAATTAGGTATTTTAATTCATATAACTAAAAATAATACAAAATGACACCCAGCAACCTTGAAAATAAATCGAGTGCAAAGGGTTAAATAAACCACGTCTTCGCTTTTATAAGTGAATTTTAATTCAGGTACACATATTGGTTTAGTTTTATTTCCTATATTATAAAATAACATCCCAACTAAAAAAAGTAGATTAAAATTGTGTGTTTAATCACTTCTACAATTTTTACTAGAATAAATATACGAGAATAAATATTATAAAATATACTATAAGTATTATACAAGTTTAAAAAATTAAATGGATTCTCGAGGAGAGAAAAATAATCGCAGCATACCTTTTGATCCAAAATATCATCAAGAAGTTCACTTATATTGTCATCAATTACTTGACTTACAAAAAATTCGGACACATACAATCAAATAAAATTTCAAGATTTTTCAATACTAAGTCAGAAATCTATGTAATTCGTATGTTTGTGAGAGTTTTTGCGATAGTGTATTTGACACTTGATGAACATTTTCCGGTAGGGTTGTAATTCGAATTTTTTACTTTACGTAGCAGCAAAATATTAAAAATGTATATGTGTAGTTTTTATTTGTACATCAAATATTACTTGTTCAAATTATCTTTATTAGAACAAATTAAAAAACGAAAACAAAGAAACATACAAAAAGTATAAACTGAGTTAATTAATCCATCGCATTTTAATTTTTGCGATTATGGAAGGATTGTTATTTTTGAACGTGAACTACCCATAAATAGGTTGATAAATCAGATGCTGGTATGCAGGATTATTACCTCGGAACAGGTGAAGGCCACCATTAGAAGGCGGGTGATTAGAGGAACCCCGCAAGAAGGTGTAATGTCCCCCTTTGCAGTGTTTTGATGAATGGATTGCTTTTGGAACTGGAGCAAGGGGATATAGGGGTTGTAGCATATGCAAATGATATGGTGATAGCTGTCTCAGGCAAATATCTGGATACGATTAGGGATGTTATACAGAATGCACTCCTGATCGTTACGAAATGGGCCAGCAAACGTGGATTAGGGATCAACCCTTCCAAGACAGAGCTGGTACTGTTTACTAAGAAATATAAAATTCCGATAGTTAGCCCGCCTACCGTGAACGGCATTCGTCTTTTGATGACAGAGCGAGATTTCTGGGCATAATCTTAGACAGTACGCTCAGCTGGGAGCCTTACATTGTAGAAAGGGTGAATAAGGCTAATGTAGCCATTTACTCGTGTAGGAACGCCATAGGTAAGATAAGAGGTCTGACACCAGAGCTGGTACACTGGCTCTATACGGCAGTGGTAAGACCTGTGCTGACGTACGGGGTGAGCGTGTGGTGGACATCTCTGGAGAAGGTATCATATATAAAGATGATGGAAAAGGTGCAAAAAACGGCCTGTATGCTTATAAGCGCTTAGGTCAACACCTATACGCGCCTTACAGGTTATATTATACCTTATTACAATCAAATATTTTGGTAAGCAGATGGCGCTAATGTGGCTAGACTCTCGGCTGTCTCTCAGTGGAAGTGCCTTCAGGCGGGACACACGTCGATAGTTAGATCGCTAAGGGAAGAACTGGCGAATCTAGATTATATTAAACCAACGTTGTGCTTCGATAAATGTTTCTGGACCATCTTTCCTTCAAGAGGCACTGCAATTTTTCACGGACGGTTCTAAGCTAGACGGCAAGGTAGGAGCCGGAGTCTTCTGTGAGAAGCTTAATCTCTGGGAGACCTGTATATATATATATATATATATATATATATATATATATACAGCGATTCCACACGAAAACGACCGGATTCTGTCCTCACCCCCTTCGATTTTTATGAAATTTGCTGAAGATGTTCTCTATGGTGTAGAAACACAAAAAATAATTTCTGTTTTTCTCGTCGGCTCTGTACTTTTGAACAGGGGCGCACGCCATTTTAAGGATTTTGCAAAAATGCAAATTTTTAAATACATATAGCTCGAAAACTACTTAATGGATTTTAATAAATGAGATCTCATATGAAAGGGATTTAATGGTAGTTTTATAAATAGTTGTTATTAAATTTTTCAATTAATTGGTTGTGTGAGAAAAATGACGATTTTTAAAAATTGATTTTTCAGTACTTCCGACAACAACAACAACCAATTTTTTTATCATTTTTTGCAAGCTTAATCATTTCCCAAACAGGTACAAAAAATAAAAAAATAGGTGTTATTTTTCGTTTTTATGATATAATTTTTTAAAAATTCCATGCTACACTTACTTTAATGCACAAAGAGGGATTTAATCATAAAATGGTTCTATCATACAAGAAAACACCGATAACTGCAATTTTTAAACTTTTTATAAAACATGGGTTAACTTATAACTAAAAAAAATATTTTTATTACAATAAATTTTATCAATTTAGTAGTAATTAAGGAGTCATTTGTTGGATTATAATCATTAATAGGAGTATCTACTAATTTCTAAAAATA